>JAXQQM020061235.1:0-47673 GCA_034641835.2 Pinus albicaulis
ACCCACACCCCGGACGGGATCCCTACTCCAAACGGTTCAAGGTCTAATTGGGACTTTCTACCGGGGAGATCCCCTACTGTTGGCCGGACAAATTTTCCTGTCAACAGGTGTACATTCTGCATTCTCACACCATTGCCTATGTGCCAAGTATAATGGTCAAAGACATCTTGTCCCAGGACCCTGATGGGAAAAGGGGCAAATGGATTGCTACAATCTTGGAATATGACATTGAAATAAAACCCACCAAGCTGATCAAAGGTCAAGGCCTAGCCCAATTAATGGTTGAATAAAACTTGCAGGCCCTTGACATTAACATGATAAATGCCTTAGATGAGCAGGAAGGATTGCCCCATCCAACTGTTGAAGAGAAATTCCAAAACTCTCCATGGTATTATGATATCGTTTATGTCCTCACCAATCTCAACACCCCTCCAGAACTGTCCAAAACTAAGGCCAGATTCATAAAACTCAAAGCTAGAAATTACTGCATTTTGAATGAGAATCTATACTGGAAAAATCTAAATGGCCTATTACTGAAATGTTTTTCTAAAACTAAAGCTGAAATAATCAAACAAGAATTCCATGCCGGGGAGTGTGGAGGCCACCTGGGTTGGAAAGCCACTGCAAATAAGATATTCAGGGCTGGTTACTATTGGCCTACACTCTTCAATGATGTCCATAAAATGGTTCTTGCCTGCCACAAATGCCAGATATTTGAAGGCAGAAGAAAGCTTCTCCCCCTCCCGTTACAACCCATCACGGTAGAAGGTCCCTTCATACAATGGGGCCTAGACTTTATAGGAGAAATTCATCTTGCTTCCTTTGGACAACACAAATGGATCCCAACTGCTACAGATTACTTCACTAAATGGATAGAAGCCATACCCACTAGGAATGCCACTGATTCTGTCATCATTAGGTTCCTAGAAGACTTCATCCTATCTCGGTTTGGCTGTCCAAGGAAAATAATCACTGACAATGCTGCTGCTTTCGGATCCAAGAGAATGGTTGATTTCTGTCACAGGTACAGAATAGCACTTGGTCATTCAACTACCTACTACCCCCAGGGTAATGGCTTAGCTGAATCATCAAATAAAAGCCTGGTTACGATCATCAATAAGCTGGTGGAAGAGAACAAAAAGTCATGGCATAAAAATTTGGTACATGCTTTGTGGGCTGACAGGCTCACCATGAAGAAATCTATTGGCATGTCACCATTCTAGCTGGTTTATGGAATAGAAGCAGTTTTTCCTACTAGCCTTGGAGTTCTAGTAATCAAACTTGTCTAGGAGATCCAATCAGAGGAAGACAGCATGATAAGAAGGATAAATCAGACAATTCATCTTCAGAAAACAAGGGAGGAGGTATATAACAGGGCTGTTAGGGTTCAGGAAAACATTAAAAGCTATTTGAAAAAAGAACCAAAGTTGCAGATTTCAAAATTGGTGACAAGGTTCTGAAGTGGAACTCAAGAAGAGAGGACAAAGATAAACATGGAAAGTTTGACAGCTTGTGGCGAGGTCCATACATCATCCAGGCCACTGTGGGTCCTATTGCATTTTTCTTAAAAGAACTTGATGGTACAGAGTTGTTTGGGGGTCCTGTCAGTGGCAGGATGCTCAAACACTACTTCTGCTAATTTTCATTTCCAGTTCCATTTCCATTGTACATACCATTGTAGTTTTACTTTCAAGAAAACAGAGACAATGTTTCCAAAAATAGGGAAGGTAGAAGTTCAAACATGCTCAAAACATGGACCTCTGAAAGTGCAAAATATTGGCTATAATATGATCAAATCCTGAGCTGAAGAAAGAAATACAGCTGTTCCTAACACGCCCAAAATCTAGACCAGAAAAGGAAAAGGAAGAATCAGCTCTAACATGCCTAAAACCAGAGCTGAAAATGAAGAAGAAAAGGTTACTCTAATATGCTCAAAATCTGAGTCACAAACAGAGAAGGATACTTCAAAAGTTCAAATTTCAAGCTTTCAAAGTTTTGTCTCACTCCACAGCAAGTCAGACAGTCTAATCCTGGCTTGGCTGTTTTTTCAATTTCCTGTCTTAGAATATACAAGAAGAAATCTGTTGGACAGTTTAATCCCAGCAGATGTTAGATTAGGTAGAGAAGCATATGAGGCCAACTGTTTAATCTGGTCTCATGTAGAAATAAGGGTAGATTTAGAATAGATTGTTTTTTGTTTTGAGAATAAAATGTAAAGGGTCTGCTAGCTCAAATTCACCCTAAAGAAGAAAAAATTCTAGGACTGTAGTTGGGAAGGTAGATTGGTTGGGTGGTTGGGAAATATTTCTGCTGATGTTTCTATCATATTGTGGCAGCTAAAAATTGAAGAACGAAAGGAGCAGGCATCTGGCCTACTCCAAAGACCACCACTGGTTTCTTGACTCCTTCAAGAAGCAGCTATACCCATGTGGAGCCACTGTTAGCCCCCCTATGAAATTCTTGACAAGAAAGCTGGGGGCTAGATTATTGTGGAGCCTTCAAGGAATGCCTTTCCCCTGAAAACCCATCCTCCTTGAAGTCTCTGAGGGCTATGCCTAATACAAATCCTATCTGTTGATCCACTCCTAAAGGGCCTACTATTTCCCACTATGTCCCCCTATCAACCCCCTAAATCCCCTCTAAAATCCCTACATCCTTTGTTTTCCAAAATTCCCCCTCCATCTCCCTATCGTTACCCTTTAGGCCTCAAAATACAATAAAAATGGGTTGAAAAACCCACTTCCGACCATATAATAGGCCTCAGCCCCTTTCCCGCTAGCCCCGCGCCTTTCCCTCTCCATATAACCCTGCGTCGTAACCGATCGCTAACCCCAAAGTCGCTTGTTACATTTGTTCTTCGGGCATGATTACAGCCGTCGATCTGCACAGAACGGGTGGCGATCGCCGCCCCCTTTCCTCGTTCATCACCCCGCATTACATCTCCACCGTCCGTTTAAAAGCCCTATCTGACGGTCTAGAATATACTTTCTTCCGTGGGCCTCATCGCGCAATAGCTCAAAACCACCTGGTTTATTTCGCACCGCCTTTGGGCGGATGGCGGTTTTCCCCCGTTGCCCAGCGATTCCATACACCTTCCGACACCTATCCTCCTGTACGATTTCAAAACCGTCGTTCCCGCTCGTTAACTCCATCCATCGTGCGTTATTGTCCGAACGCGGATGCCCAGCGAAATTGCCGTAGACTATCTGATCTGGGATGGGCCATCCGACGGCCATCGCCCACCCAAGATGCACGACGTTTAATGAAGTTTCACGCGCGATAGCTCATGCCACGGTTCATCGTCCGCCGTCCTCCGCCGTCGATCTCCACCACGATCCACGGTCAAGATTTTCTCACTCGCCGCTGACGTTTCCAGTGTCCTTGGTCCCGCCACGTCATCACCACGTGCATTCTCCGTGCATACTCCCATTCTGTTGCATATAATTGATTCGTTTTGTGTTTTTTAACGTTTTCTCATTCTTTTTTTGCTCTGCAGACCACCACCTCCACCAGAGTAGATTTCCATTGTTCCTCTGTGTTTTTCTCTGCCATGTCACTGCCTGAACTACCTTTCTCCTCCTCCAGATCATCCACCAACCCGTCCATGATTTTATTCACAGGTTTTAGGTTTTTGCAGGGTTTTCAACAGGGAACGACCGCCATGTTGCGCGATCTCTGTCATAGTGATAGGGTGACCGTAGAAAGCCATTTGCAGAGGTTGTATTCATAGCCTGATGTTACAGGAAACGTCTAGAGGTGTTTGCGCCATAAATTCATCAAAGCGCAAAGTCTAAACTCTACCAACTCTCCGGCGCCATTAAAGCTTATAATGCATGAACAGAGACAGTACGGGAACAACAGAGAGCTCAAGGCAAGTAATGGAAAACTTATGAGTTTCTTCAGGGATTTTTAGAAGGAAAAAGTACAAATTAGAAGACCCCCAGGATCGATCAAAGGATCCTGAGCACAAGCAAAAGGTAACATCAGGGTTTATTTATCAACATAATGTTTTTCTTCATCAAGTATAGGGTGTCCATACATTTTTTTATTATGCACAGTGTCCCTAAAATAATTTCCACCCTAACAGCAGTTCAAAACCACTAGAGCATTTATATGACAGACTTCTCAGTAGTTTATTTTATTTTTATTCAAAAGCACCAGGAGTACCACAGCCAAAAATGTCAAGATCATATCCGGAGAAGATCACTCCTACATAAAGAGGTGAAAGAAATTAAATACTCAGCATTAAAATAGAATGGGTTTCGGCCCTGCATTCATTTTTATGTTTAATGTTACATTTAGTGTTCACCTACCCACTCATTCGATCTTCTGTTCATCCTCTGCTATAAAACACAGAAGGAAAATATTGTAAAGGTTGTTGTTGGTTGTTGATGAGATATCAGAGAAATGCAAGAATTTTCTTCTTGAGACGAGTTCTGTGTGTAATATTGTAAGATAGGCTTAGATTTGATGTATTCAGACTGAATTTTCAAGCTGTGGGCAATGATGTACCTGATTGGTGTTGTTTTTAATATGACAAGCATGTTTCTTTGGATCCTGATCTAAAGTAGCTGGTGATGTTTTCCTTTCTCTGTATTTGTGATTGACTTGCTTTCATTACGTTTCTTCAGGCTCGCATCAGAAGTTTCGCATAAGATTTACCCTTGATAGGTACCTTATGTTGCTGCTCTCCCAACCTTTTATGTTTTCTGCTTACATTTGTATCTGAATATTGATTTCAATTGGTTTAACCAGTGTAGTGGATGTTATTGCCTTCTCTCTGATGTATGAATTAATTAAATCTATGTTTAGATGTTCTTGTTAGGATTTAGTTGGATGAGTTGAGAGTACTGGGAGGTCTAGAACTCTGTCTCTGCCTCACTAGCATCTTTCCATCCCATTAAGCCTCTCTAAGATCCCTTGTTTTGCCTCTAATTTTGTCCAAGCAGGTCTGGACTTAAATGACCTCTGACCTGATCTATAGACAGAATTGGATGGTTCTCCTTTACTCATTTTCATTCCTTAATGTCCCATTCCAGATATCATCTTTAAGACCTAGATGCTCTAGATGACTAGCCCAACTGAAATCTTGCACATTGAACACAAGTAAAACCTTTCTTGACTCCATTTACCAATGGCCTTGATGTTCCCTGAGTTATCTTTATTAGCCTAATTCAATCTATGCTCATCCTTGTCTTATATTGGACCTTCCTTTCCTGATTCCCAACAACCGAACACAAACAATCAAACAAACAACCCTGAGCCTATATCTAGCCTAAAATCATAACTTAAAGCTTCAAAGACATACACTTTGACAATCATAGAGAGATCCCTCTCTGGACCTAGGAGGGCTAGATCCTAAGGTCTGAAATTGGTTCTATGTTGTCTCATCTTTTGGTCTTGCCAACCTGGCCAAAACATGGGAACCCCAACGAGCTCCTCAAATACCAAAAATTTATTGGACTTGGCCGGCAAAAATTGAAGATCAAATTCCTACAAAACAAGAATCCATTGATTGTATTTTCCCTCAATCACTCACCTACTAAGAAAAAATTTAAATGGATTGAATGTTGCCAAAACATATGTTTTGTGAAGGAGAATGTAATGTTTGAGCCGTTGAACAACATGAATATCTTCTAAAGAAAGTTTCTCTATCAGATAATACCAGAGTTCAGGACCTACCAAGCCTCGAATAAGGTAGTATATAACATTCTTGGACAAAGCATCATCTTCCTGAACCAGAACCATACCAATGGTAGATTCTACTGCATCGAGATACAAGAGGAAATTCCTGCTACAATCGGGTGGAATTGGTAAAGGAATATAGGTCAATGTTTTTTTCAAAGCATCGAATCAGTGTTGAGCAATGTCATCCCAAAAGAATGGAACTCCTTTCTTTAATAATCTCGTCAATCCCTTTATAATATCGACATAATTTACGATGAATCTCCGCAGGAAATCAGATTTTCCTTGCAGACTTTGAAGTTCACGAATTGAAGATGGGGTAGGTAACTGAATTATTTCCTCAACCTTGAAGGGATCTACCCGAATCCCTTCCATATATACGATGAATCCCAACAACTGATTGGATGTGACAGTGAAAACACACTTATTAGGGTTCAGCCAAATATTTTAATATCGACATCGTTCAAAAACTTGATGGAGGTGATAAGGATGATCAATTCTCTTGCGAGAACAAGCAACTAAATCATCCAAATATGCCTTGATAATATTTTTGATGTCATGGAAGGCTTAATACATGGCTTGCTAAAAAGTAGCTCTAGCATTTTTAAGGCCAAAAGGCATCTTCTTGTAAGCAAAGGTGCCCCAGGGACAAATAACTATAGTCTTATGCTGATATTCAGGGATGGATAGTGATTTTATTATAACCTGAGAAATCATCCATGAAGGATAAAATATCATTCCCAAAAAAATCATCAATGATCTGATCTATAAATGGTTTTGGGTAATTATCTTTAGTACAATCCTTATTTAGGTCCCTGAAATCGATGCAAAATAGAAATCGTTCCTTGTTTCTTGTCCATAGGAACTAGATTTGAAACCCACTCAGTTAATGGAATGGGGTAAGTGAAACCCAACATAAGCAGCTTTTCCACCTTAGATTTGATTGTTTTTTCCTTCCTAGGGTTGACGGGATGAAGCTTTTGCCTGATAGGCTTAGCGTTTTCTTATGTCTTGATCTCATGTTAAACAATAGATGGATCTATACCAGGAATTTCCTCATAACAACAAGCAAACACATCCCGAAATTCTCAAAAGAGATTGGTGTAAGTATGAATTTCTTTAGGGGAACACTCGGCTCCAAAGAAGACATTCTCTATAATGTTGGGATCTCTAGAGATGTTCACCGGTGTAGTAGCAGAAATAACAACCATTTTCCCTTCAGAAAAAACCTGTGCGGGTGCTAAAGGGTTCAAGACTGGGTGAACAGGACCAGAATACTAAATGCTAGGGAAACTTGATTCAACTTCTCACAAGTCTAGTAGAAAGTAAGACCGATGATGAAAATAATCCAATGGTCTCTCTACACTAGCCATTTCTTTGAGGATAGCCTCTTCAAATGGAAGAGTGGTATTAAGGCAATACTAAGCAAAAGAGGAGGTAAGAGTCCAAGCCAGAGTCACATCTCCATTCAATTCCTCCAGTGAAAGATAAAATGGAATGGAATCTTCAAAGTCAACAATATATATATAAGATATCTCAGTTGCGGACATAGGAAATGACATTTGACCGACTTGACCTTCTTCTAATGTGGAGGTAGGATAAGGTAAGGTCCAAGGGTCCAAAAAATAATGAGTTCTGAAGAACTCTCTCTGAATAGGAACCCTGGAGGATGAAATACCATAGATATGATCTGAAGGAGGTGGAAGATAAAAAATACCCATCAAGGTTGTATACATTCCAATCCCCAGATTCTTAACGAATTTCTTGGTATCCTTCACCAAAGAAACAGTTGAGTTAGAAGATGCATTCGGCTCTACACGAGAAAAATCCAGTTGATCAACTATGGAAATTATCCCTTCATGAGGGAAACATACAATACGAAATAATAAGGATGCAATAGCATCCATATCATAGAACCAGTTCCGCCCCAACAGAATGTTATAGTCTAAGCTTGCATCGACTATCTCAACTTCGATATTTACAGTTCTAACCCCAACACAAATGGGTAAAGTTGAAACAATACCATGCAGCCTATGAGAATGACCATCAAACACATTCAGAAGAGTGGATGAAGGGACAATTGAGGTAGATCCAATACCCTTCTATCATGCAAGAGATGTTACACATGTGGAAGTGCCCTCATCAACAATTGTTTGAAAAATATTAAATTTCTAATATGTTGACTTGATATGTGTTAGAAAATTAAATATTACAGAGCAATGAAACACATAAAATATGCAGAAAAAACAAGCACACAAAACACATAAAACCATAGAGACACATATATATGTGGTTCACCCAGTTTGGGCTACGTCCACCTCGAACAACCAGTCCTTCCTTTCTATTATCCAGCAAAATGAAGAGACACAACCTACAATGGATCTGCTCTAATATCCTTTGTTCTCTCTCACAGTCTCCCTCCCTGTTTCTCGCTCCGAGAATAAACATACCATACACAACCGCAATACAATACCCTCATACAAGCAAGGGGGTGCCTTCTAGGGAAAAATACCATAAACTAAGCATAACTTCTACCATCAGATCATCTACCTAATGAACGGTCCAGATAGACTATAAATTACTATAATTTTACAAGGAAATTTGACATATGTTTTTAGCTTTGGGGGAACTACCCCCAAAACCCCTCGCCAAGGGGGGGCTCCATGAAGTCGCAGCCACCCCCCTGGACCCCCTAGGTAGCGTTTAATTACGAGCAATGTTGTCGCCCCCATTAAGGTACACGGATCCAACGCTGTGATACGAAATAAACAAGATAATCGGGCTCCACACCCAAAAATCTCCCACTTCGAAACTGATTGTAGCAACTCCACCACTGCTTCATTTTTTGGAAAATGAATCCTCTTTGGACCTGGTTGTTTCTCATATTCATCGTCATCCTTGAAGACCAATTGAAACTGAGCATATTCTCAGTTTCTCTATGGTTAAAACTTTTGTTAGCATATCTGCAGGATTCTAGCTAGTGTGTATCTTTTCCAGCTTCAAATGTCCATCTTCCAATACTGACCATATGAAATGGTACTTGAGCTGTATGTGTTTAGTCCTAGAATGAAATGCTGAGTTCTTTGCAAGATGAATGGCACTTTGGCTATCATTGTATAACATACCCATATCATGCTTCTTACCCAATTCATCCATAAGCCTTTGTAACCAAATAATTTCCTTACTAGCCTCTGTAGCAGCAACATACTCTTCTTTTGTTGTTGAAAGTGCAACAACACTCTAGATTTTTGAAACCCAACTGATAGTTGTTCCACCTACAGTAAATACATATCCTGTAGTGCTCCTCCTATTATCTCTGTCACCTGCCATATCTACATCAACATATACCTGTAGAGCAATGTTTGAACCACCAAAGCATAATGCTTGATTTGTGGTACCTCTCAAATATCTAAGAATCCATTTCACTGCCATCCAATGTACTTTTCCTAGATTGTTCATGTACCTGCTTACAACTGCCACTACATGTGCAATATCACACCTTGCGCAGAACATTGCATACATTAAGCTTCCAACTGCTGATGCATATGGAACTTTTGACATATATTCCATTTCTTCATGGGTCTTGGGGCACATCTCCTTACTAAGTTTGAAATGGCTAGCAAAAGGTGTACTAACTGGTTTTTCATTCTGCATATTAAATATTTTCAACACCTTTTGTATGTACTCATTCTGAGACAATTTTAATTTGCGATTTTTCCTGTCTCTAGTTATTCTCATGCCAAGGATTTTTTGCAGCTCCCATATCCTTCATTGCAAATGAATTTGAAAATTTTGTTTTGAGCACATTTATTTCCTGCATGTTAGACGCTGTAACAAGCATGTCATCTAAATACAATAACAATATAATATAGCTGCCATCATTTTTCCTTTTCAGATAAACACAATGATCAAACTGACATCTAGTATAACCTTGTTTAGACATAAACTTGTCAAATTTTAGATACCACTGCCTTGGAGCCGATTTTAAGCCATACAAGCTCTTCTTTAACCTTCACACTAGTTTTTCTTTCCCTTTGACCTCATATCCTTTTGGTTGCTCCATATATATCTCTTCCTCCAAATCTCTATGGAGAAATGTTGTCTTTACATCTAACTGTTCAAGATGTAAATCTTCTGATGTTACAAGACTTAAAATAGTTCTGATTGAAGTCATCTTAACAAGAGGAGAAAATATTTCACCAAAATCAATACCTTTCTTATGTGCAAACCCCTTCACCACAAGTCTAGATTTGTACCTATGTTTTCCTTCATCTTCTTCCTTCAGCCTGTAAACCCATTTATTCTGCAATGTAGTTTTACCTACAGGAAACCTGACTAAGTCCCAAGTCTGGTTATGCATTAAGGATTCCATCTCTTCTTCCATGGCTAGCTCCCACTTCTTCCTGCTTTGCTTATTCATAACATTCAGGTTCACCATAATCAGTCAACAATAAATAATATAATGAAGGAGAGTATCGTTCAGGCAGTCTACTTATCCTGGTAGATCTTCTAACACCACTTTATGGTGTTTGAGGTGCCTGTTTCTGTTTTGGTTGTTGTTTTTGTTGTGGCTATTGATTATTATTATTTTCAGACACCTTTACCTTTTCTATGATCTCATCAAGAACTGTGTATTCTTTGTTTTCTTTTTCCTGTTTCTTTTCCTGCAACTGATTCTTATACAATACATTTTCATTAAATATTACATCTCTGCTCCTAATGATTTTGTGATTTTCATAATCATATAAGGGATAACCAAAATCATTAACACCACATCCAATAAAGGTACATTTCTTTGATTTTTCCTCAAGCTTGGTTCTGCTTTCTTTATTAATATGGAAAAAGGCCTCACAACCAAAAGGCTTTAAAAAAGAGTAGTTTATCTTTTTACCTGTCCATGCTTCCTCTGGAATACCATCCAAGGAACTTGAAGGCGCTCTGTTTATTAGATAAACATCAGTATCTATAGCATCTACCCAAAATTGTAAAGGCAATCTTGCATGAAATCTCATGCACCTTGCACGCTCCATGATTGTTCTTTTCGTCCTTTCTAACACACCATTTTCTTGTGGTGTTCTTGGAACTATCTTCTCTCTGTGAATTCCATGCTCTAAAGAGTACCTATCAAACTCTTTTCTGCAATATTCACCTCCATTGTCTGATCTGAGACACTTCAACTTCCTTTCTGTCTCAATCTCAACCAAAGCTTTCCATTTCTTGAAAGTATCAAATACATCATATTTATTCTGAATATAATAAATCCAAGTTTTTCTAGTTGCATCATCAATAAAAGTAATGTAATAATGAGAGCCACCAAGAGATGATACCTGAGCAGGTCCCCATACATATGTATGCACAAGCTCTAATTTTTCGCTCTTATTTTCTTTCCCAACTCTGATAAATCGACTCTCTTCTGTTTTCCATAAATGCAATTCTCACAAAAATCCAAATCAACATTCTTCAAACCCGGCAACAAATTTATTGAGTGAAGAATCTTCATCACCTTCTCTCTCATGTGTCCAAGATTATGATGCCATAATGCTGCATCTTCTCCTTTGGAAGTTAAAGCATTAATAGAGTTAGAAATACCATTACATAAATACAATGTACCAACCCTTTTGCCTTTTACTATTACCAGAGCTCCTTTGGTGACCTTCCAAGTTTTATCCGTGAAAGTTGTCACATAACCTTCACTGCCTAACTACCCTATTGAAATAATATTTTTCTTCAAATCTGGGACATGCCTTACCTCCTTTAGTAGCCATTGGTTTCCATTCTGTTGTTTTACAAGAACTTTACCCATTCCAACAATTTTACAGGATTTATCATCACCCAAACGAACTTGTCCAAAATCTCCTTGAACATATTCATGAAAATATTTCTTATCAGGTGTGGCATGGAATGAAGCCCCTGAATCTACAACTCAAGAATCAGTAACATTTTTGAAAGAAAGAATCAAAGAATCTTGTAGCACATCACCTGTCACATTTGCTTCATGATTGTTTTCTTGTTGTGTGTCTCCTTCTTTCCCCTTCCAAGATCTGCAGTCTTTATTTAGGTGTCCTTTCTTTCCACATTTGCAGCACACTATCCTCGATCTGGACTTGGATCTACCTTTCCTTGATTTACTGCGATATCCTGAGCTCTTTTCTCTTTCCATTCTTCTTCCCCTAGACTCTGCACTCAAATAATTACCCGATGTCTCACCGGAGCTTTTCCGTCGCATTTACTCGCTAAGGATATCACCAACAACATCATCAAACTTTAGTGTAATATATCTAGAGATAGAGTTACTAATGGCCATAACTAAACCATTCCAGCTTTCTGGAAATGAGCACAGAAATAACAGAGCTCTAACTGCATCATCAAAGTTTACCCCTACAGAACTTAACTGACTGGTAACTATATTAAAATCATTTGAATGGTCTACAACAGATCCAACTTCTGACATCTTCATATTAAGTAAATGTTTCATAAGAAATACCTTGTTTGAGGCTGAGGTTTTTTCATATAGTTTCACCATTGCCTTAATCAAACCCTCTGTTGTTTTTTCCTTCAAAATATTGAAGCCTACTAATGCCGTGAGGCACAACTGTACTATTCCAAGTGCCTTTCTATCGAGAATCTCCCATTCTGCGTCTGTCATAGCTCTCGGCTTCTTTGTTTTTCCGCTCAATGGTAGGTACAGATCTCTCTGATATATATAATCTTCCATCTGCATCTTCCACAGTGGGAAGTTTTGGACATTAAATTTCTCGACCCTAAATTTACCATTTTCTGCCATTGCTTCCACTCGAACCAGGAAACCCTTCTTTCCTGCGAGTTTATCAGCCAAATAGATCTTCAGCTCTGATACCAGTTGTTAGAAAATTAAATATTACAGAGCAATGAAACACATAAAATATGCGGAAAAAACAAGCACACAAAACACATAAAACCAAAGAGACACAAATATACATGGTTCGCCCAGTTTGGGCTACGTCCACCCCGAACAGCCAGTCGTTCCTTTCCATTAACCAGCAAAATGAAGAGACACAACCTACAACAGATCCGCTGTAATATCCTCTGTTCTCTCTCATAGTATCCCTCTCTTTTTCTCACTCCGAGAATACACATACCATACACAACCACAATACAATACCCTCATACAAGCGAGAGGGTGCCTTCTAGGGAAAAAAACCCTAAACTAAACATAAATTCTACCATCAGATCATCCGCCTAATGAACGGCCTAGATTGACTAGAAATTACTATAATTTTACAAGGCAATTTTACATATTTTTTTAGCTTCAGGGGCACTGCCCCCAAAACCACCCACTAGGGGGGGCTCCATGAAGTCGCAACTGCCCCCCCTGGATCCCCCAAGCAGCGTTTAATTACGGGCAGTGTTGCCGCCCCCATTAAGGTACATGGGTCCAACGTTGTGATACAAAATAAACAAGATAATCAGGCTCCACACCCAACAATATGGAAATCCATATGATCAAGAAGTGTCTTTTTAAAAATCGACATTTCAAATGTGATCATCAGATAATTTTTCAGATCAACAGCCCCAATGGAAATGAGCAATCCACTCATTTGTATAGCACACGACTGGAGTACCTCAAATGCAAACATGGCACAAGGACTCTAAGCCAGATATTCTACAATCGAGTAGTTTTGGGCATCCTTAGTGTTAGGATTGATTGTCTTACACTTTTTAGACCCTTTATCCATCCGAGGTATAGGCTCAACTGTCAGCCTATCAATATGGAGCGACTCAGCACTATTAGGAGCAACCTTAGCTTTTGAAGACTCAACTCCACCATAATCACGAGATATCGTAGTGATATCTGCTTGAGAACTCATCATGAGTATGTTTGATGTATTTTCCCCTTCCTATTTTCCCCCAGAGGGAGCCCCAGTATTTCCATTCGCACCATCAAGTAATTTCCGCCCTTGGGGAAAATGGTTTTTCAGCACAGCTTGGGAACTAGAAGAACCCTATTGAGCTAACAATCTCTATGCATCTTTAATTTTAGGGCAAAGGTGCACAAGATGGTCTCTAGTTCACAACTTGCATGGAAACTTAAATTTCTTTTTATTATCCTTCTTACCTTCTCAAACATGATCGTTGGATTTGTTTGCATTCCCCTTCCCATCCTTGTCAATTTTCTTGTTATTCCATCCCTTCTTCTTCCCATCATATTTTTGATTTCCTTTGGGGTTAGAAGTTTGAACAACATTAATTACCAAGGGTTGAGAAGGAGTTGACATTGAAGGCACAACATGACTAGAAGGAACATATTGTATAGACAATTGTTGCAATTGACTTATAAGGTTAGTCGTACCACTATCAATCAAACCGATAAGCCCGTCACCATGAGGAATAGGTTTAGTTTTGGCTAAATATAATTTGGAGTGAGGAGCATCCGGAATTTTTTTTTTAAGGACTCAAGACTAAGAATAAATTAGTTCTAGCTCCTGAGCCCTAAAAATAGCCTCCTCTTCAGAAAATACCCCTAAAGGGGATACATATTTCGAAATTTCTAGCTGTAAATATTTCAAAAACCATTCAAGAAGGAATTCATTCAATATTTGGGCTTTAATGAGCCTCTTCCTTCTTTTCCATTCCTAAATGTGATAAAAAATGTGAGTTGCCTTGCCCTACTGAAAATTGGGTAAGATGTCAGTCCCGACGTCATAATGGACAGGTAACTGAAAATTATTTAAGAACATGGTAGCCAACTCTCCAAAAGTAGCAAAACTTCCACCAGTTAACTCGATGTACCATTTGGCCACATTTCTAGTTAGTGTTCATTGAAATAATCTCAGCCTAATCGATTCGTTGATAAGGGCGCTTCACGAACACAATAAATGGAAAGTGGTGACATGATCTGCCAGATCCTCATTAGTCTTCCCTTCAAACTTTGGAATGTCTGTGGGCAGTTTGGTGGGGACTGGAGGACAACCCCGACTATATCGAATAGGATTGTTACTCAATTTCGATAGATCTGGAAAGTTTATTGTTTCCAGAAATGGTAAGCGTGGAGGAGCCTAGGAATTCCATCCCCCATAGGAAGGATTCCCCACATTCTGAAAAGAATAACATGGATTTTTTGAGGCACCAGGTTGCCAGGTGTTTTTCATACAAAATTCTGGGCCATAAGAAAATCCTTTCGACCCAACACTCAGAGAAGAATCCCCTCCCAACATAGAGTTACTATACATAGGAAAATTCCCTCCAAACAAGGTATTGAATGAAGAGGAAACCCATTGGTAAGGGTTCGAAGCATTTTCAAAAGGAGAAAAATCCTGAGAAGTACTCGATGAAGGGAAAGGAACATTCCCTTCCTGACCAAAAAAAAATTAACTCCCTTCTCCCAATCCTATAAAATTAGGGCTCCATCCCGAAAATACATTAGAGCTTTTACCTCCAGGAAAAGGATTAAAACCTTGATTCTGAGAGTTGAAAGGCATGGATCCTAATGAAGGGTTTGAATGATGGATATTCCCACTTCTGAAGGGGAACCCTTGAAATGAAGCTGATCCACTAGCCATAGAAGGTATGGGTGCGGAAACACTTGAAGCAACAGAAAAGGAGAAAGAAGGAATTCCACTAGTGTGCATTCCATAAGAACAGGGATCAGATTGAGAAGCATGTGCCTGGGTGTTTCCAGAGCCAAGCACAGAAGCACTAGAAGTGATTGTTAATATGGAAATAGTTCCTCCTCCATCTACTGAAAGAGGAGTCTGAACACTTGCAATTATCAAAGCCGAAACTCCATTCCCAGTCATGGCCATCGAAAGAAAGAGATATGATGGAAAAGGACTAGCCGGTCTTTGAGACTCGGGCCTGAAGAATTGAAGGATGTTAGGACAATTAGCAGGAAGAGGAGATGGAAGAGACTCAATAGGCTGAGGGACTTCCTCTAGTTCAACTTCTTCTACTGGAAATAAAAATCTAGAGATGAGTGGAGAACTCCTCTCTAAATTGACACTAACACCATGACCACCCACATAAACAACAAGCCTTGATGGAGGATCACTCTCCACTAAATTTGAAACCACCGGGTGATAATCACCCTTTGAATTAATCCTACGCCTTGTTGAATAATACTTGGCACTCACGAGCGAAAGCCCACAAAGAATCCTCGATCGACGAGGCGATCAGTTAGCCACTTTAAGAGATTAATTTTAGACTCAAAAAATATAAGAAGCTAATCAATCTAAGAGCAAAGAGCACACTCTAAAAAGTTCCTAAGATACAGCCAGACAAGCAGCTCTCAGGTATTTCTGCTCTGGGTGATGAGGACTGTACACCAAATACAAGAAAGTGAAATAACAGGACCTCCCGAAAATAATCTGGGGTAATTACAGCCTAAGCCTACTAGAGAAGGTAACAGAAACAGTTACACTGACCTCCTAACAACATCCTTTTCTGGTGCAAGTCCATAAGCTTCAAAAGGGTGCCCTCCATAAGTACTGATAAGAGTGATGCAATGTCTACCTCAGGTACCATGGGTATTCCCCCTCCCTCGCAGTCACCTGTGTGTTCCCTAGGAGAGGAAACTAAGGGCCCCAATATATATCAGTATTCGGGCGGAATGGTCTTAGGTCAAGATTCAACAAATAGCGGAGGGAGTATCTCTCTTCTCTTCCTGCACTATCCCTCGCACTTGACTCTCTGGAGGAGAGCTTTCCCAGTCCACTTAACAATGTTGGATTTCGCTCTTTAATAAAATTTCTATGTTTAACAGTTTAAGTGGCCTCGGAGAGTTAACTCTCCACTCACCTATTCCAAGGCCCTACAACCTAGCTAGTTGGTGTATGATGTTGGGTGTGGAGCCCGATTTTCATCATGATTCAGAGATCCTTGTTTTAGAGGGATGTATACCCCAGGACAACTATACACCCTTGCAGCGGGGGGGGGTGCGGGGGGGAATTTTCCCCCCCGTGTGGTCCGGGGGGGCTGACCCCTCAGTTGGGTGTTCTGGAGGCCAGCGGTCCCCTGGCGGGGGTTTCGGAGCCAGCGCCCCCAAAGCTAAAAACAGATGTAAAATTGCCTTGTAAAAGTATAGTAATTTCTAGTCAATCTGGGCCGTTCATTAGGCGGATGATCTGACGGTAGAAGTTATGTTTAGTTTAGGGTTTTTTGCCCTAGAAGGCAACCCCTCTCTTTGTATGAGGGTATTGTATTGCAGCTGCGTATTACTTGTGTGTTATCTAAGCGGGAAATAGATAGGGAGACTGTGAGAGAGAACAAAGGATATTACAACGGATCTGCTGTAGGTTTTTTCTCCTCATTTTGCTGGATAATAGAAAGGAAGGACTGGTTGTTCAGGGTGGACATAGCCCAAACTGGGTGAACCACATATGTATGTGTCTCTTTGGTTTTATGTGTTTTGTGTGCTTGTATTTTCTACATATTTTATGTGTTGCATTGCTCCATAATATATAATTTTCTAACATATGATTAATGAAAATGATACAAAAACTTATAGTTTCTTTTAATTATATCGCTTGATTTTAAATTGGCTGTTACTTAAGATAAGGTTATACGGAAGTGAAACTGATGGTATTTGTTGACGCAAAAGACATCAATGAAAAAATAACTGCATGCAAATTCAATGGTTTACTTTCGATGAAAATAGATCTCTATATGGGTTCTACGAAACTAAGTAAGAAAAAACTTTTTTTTTCTTTTCAGTTACTCACACTTCACACAATCCAAAAAACTATGAAAAAGACTAAAATGCTTTAATGTACTTAATGTAAACTACCAATGACATGAAAATCCTAAGATGCTATCTTTGAAGAAGAAAAAAAGGGTCACTAGAAAGACAATGGTTCAATCACTTTTGATAGAAAAACAAGGCTAGTTCCAAACAGAACTCCTATGCATAAAAATTTCAAAATGTACTTGATGCAAAAGAGAGAAATCAAAAAAAGACTTCCTTCAAAACCAAGCCAAGAACCAAAGACTAGAAAACAACAAAAATCTTCAAAATATATGAATAAACTGTAAAAATTAACTCAAGGTAAAATCTATGGAAAACAAAAATGTTTTTGGGCTTTTCACTTATAATGAAAGGAAAAAAATTTCAAAAAGACAAACATAAAACTACCCAAGAACCAGAATCGAGCAAAATGAGTCTCAACAAGGCTTGAAAGTGCTCAAGCCAACTATGCTACTTTCGTAGCGGGACCCAAACAATAAATAAGAAGCAAAAAAACTCAAACAAATGATTCAGTATAGTAGCACAATCTTTCAGCGAACAAAACTCAAAAAACCAAAAATGGATTCTTCAAGATTCACTACAAAGCTAGTCCAAGAAATCAAGAAAACCATGATAGTCCAAAAGGGAAAAAACCAAAAGCTAAGCAATGCATAAGGCTAATATGAACAAACAAGCAGAGGCTCAGTGTTCTCAATGGTCAGAAAAACCAAGAACTCCTGAAAGAAATCTTGGTGCTACAACCACAATTGCAATCACACAAAATAGGAAATTCACCAAATGGCTAGGTTTTCACAAGAACAAGAGAGAAATAGATATGCAACCACAATAAACATAGTCCAAACAGCTTAAATACACCACAGGAATGATTCACCATAGACATAGAATACTATAGAGGCTTAAAACTCAAATTTCCAAGTTTTTCCAAGCATACGCAGTTTTGCAGTATGCAACAAGAGTGTATACGCGACTGTAACCAAGGAAAGTCGTGTATACATGGGTTATTTTGGAAAATATAGGAGGTATATGTGACTATGCAAAGACCAAGTAGTGTATGAAAACATAAATAAGTAAAAAGAAAAAGTCAAGCCTGATCAAGGGACCAGGTGTTCTGTTTGATTGAAAATATTTAATTGACTGTAAAAGGTGATAAACTTTTCAAGGAACCTACAAGACAGATAAAACAACCTGAAATAGGAATTACACAAAGTTAATCCCCACTAGAGTCACCAGTTCTATTATGGGCAATGTTACCCTAAGGTCTCAGGTTGATAAAACTTCACAGATCAGGGGCATGTAATTGCAAGACGGACTCACTTAACCAACTTCTATGCTCTAAACTAGAAATGAAGGGTTGCAAACCTTACCCTTTTGTCCTTCGGTTGTAGTAGATCCCATGGGGTTCAAACCTCCAGCAACACCTTATGCTCGAGAACCTGCAAAATAGTAAATAACGAGAACAAAAACCTAGTTGTACAACATATATAAGTTCTATATGTTAGCAAAAATCATGCATAATATTATAAAAATAACAATAAATGAACTATTTAAGATCATTACACATGTATAAGAGATAATTGACATGTTAACATCACGAACAAGATGGCACTTGTTTTATTAATGACATGTACTAGTAAACAAATGTAGAGATATCACCTGAAATTTTCCACAGCCTCAAGCATACCATCCTCTGGATCCATCCAGCCCTAGCCTCACAAAACTTGTTCCAACAATAGTGCACAACGTATGTCACATAAGATGAGTAAAAATCTCAATGAAACAAGAGTTTCCTGAAAATTTGGGAAGTGCAGGAGGTAGAAGGGATATATTAGACTTGGATAGGGCTACAACGGAGTATAATATCTATAATTCTCTCTCTTCCTCCTTTAGGCCATTCCCTTGAGATGCTTTTATACTCCCTCAAATTAGTTTTTTTTTTTAGTTGGGGAACAATCGTAAACTCTCCTCAAAAGTAGGGATAGTATATATTTTTTAATATTTTAAAAGGCATATGAAGTTCTCTATGTATGGACTCGTGTGTATACGCAAAAAATTCTAGGCAAAGTCACGTATGGGTTTTGAGAAACTATTTTTAGATGAATATGACCATGTCTCAATGTAAGGGTTTCCCAAGGCCAATGCATATGTCATCAAGTATATGATGGTGATAAATGATGCTATAACACCATCACATTGAGGGGGACCGGTAGCATATTTCTATGTTCCCTTCCCAGGTGTCATAATATAAAAATTCTTTAAAAATTCTTGTCTTTTTCATTGGATGCATGGAGAAAATCTTGCTTATTATTTATTGTTTAATGTTTTTAACTGCATATATATGGATTTATATAGCATTTATTTTGATCAGTAACTATAGATCTAAAGAAATTGATGGCCATTTTTTATGTTAGGGATGTTTTCTATGCACAGATAAAGTGATATTTTTTTCGTACGCATGCGATTAGAATTCACACTAACACAAATACTTTCCTATGTACTCTCTGATAGGTTTAGACCTCTTTGACCTCTTTAGTTTTCTTCACTATATCCATGCTAGATAACCTAGTTTTCTTGTGAGAAACTGATGTTGATGGTGGAAAAGGTCTATCAGTTTTATTTGGTGGTGTAGTGAAGACCTATGCCTCGATGAAAGTCTCCCATGCAATGTTCAACTATTTGAGGTGATGAAGGAAAATGATTTTGATGAGTGAATGATGGAAGAGGCTATTCATTTGAAGCCCATACTCTCTATTCTACACTATGTAGGCCATTTTATCAATGCTCTTGTACAAATAATAGGGAAGGTTGAGAAATTTCACCCTAGTGAAATATATGCGTAACCTGATGTTATAGTTGTACAACCTGGAGAATCTACCATCACAAGTGAAATATTTCATGAAGATCGTAAGCATGAGAGAAAAGCTATTAAGAATCTAACCAAAAGGAAATATTTTCTTGATGATGTATTTGTATGGTTCTATGAGATAGGGTTCATACAACTGGGTATCCAAATCCTGAGTTTTAACCCATTTTTCACCTACATTAGGTATCATTGTTGCTACTGCAATGATGTCTATGGAAATGTTGAATGTCACCCTTGCAATGGTCACCTCGTCTTTTTTTAGGTTTGGGATGAAAACCCTGGTAAACTTAGGATGGCTCTACACTCTTTGGACCATCTCACAAAACTCAAAACAACCTACATGTTGAAAAAATTTCACTGCTAAGGGTGATGGCATCAATTCCCTAGTGTCTGATGGCTCTAGCCTCAAAATTCTTCCTCCTTTGTTGTATGTATTCTTCTCTTCTTATGTGGTGTTTCTCTCCTCCTCCATGATGTTTATCTCCTCCTCCATTATGTTTAGTTTTTTTTATAAACCCTAGGGATTAAGGGGAAGGGAAAGGGAGTTGGATTATAGGGTTAGGGAGGTGAGGGAAAATTAGGGGAAGGGTATAAGAGAGATAGGAAGCTTAGGGAAGCGATGGGGAGTTGAAATGATAAGTGGGATGGGGTATGGAATTCAAATAAAGGGAGGTAGTCTAGCTGCCTATAAAAGCACATCATAGGGGTAGGGTTATAGGGAATATAACTTAGAAATGGGAAATGAGGGCATGTGAGGGTTGTGGGGAGTGAATTAGAGTGTGAGGGAGGTAGATGGGTCTTGGGAAAAAAAATTAATCTTGTAAACTTTGAAAACTAGGGTTTAATAACTAGAAAATGGCATGGATAGTAATGCGGGGTTTACATCACTAAATTATGACCATGAGCTGAAAAGAGGGGATGGAAGGATGTAACTTACTTGAAAATGAGTGAAGAAACCTTTGATTTTTGTTGAGAACCCTTGGATACAAGCTTTGAGGTGGTAGCTCCTTCACTTCCAAAAGCGCAGCGAGCTTGAGAAAGGTGCACTGAACAACGCAAAAAGCGTAACTTGCTTCAAGAAAGCACATCATGCCCACTGGAAAAAGCACAATGCCTACGGAAAAAGCGCAACAGTGGACCCTGAACTTGGTTTTGTGATAAAAATTTTGGTTTTTTGTTTGGGCAACTTGGAGAGCTCGATGTTGAAGAATTCAAATGAGTGACTTTTGGTCTTTGAGGAACTTTTATACTTGGAGAAATATCATTAAATGGACATGGACCCACGTTTCCTTTTTTCAAAATCAACCTTACATTGATTTTTACCTTTAACCTTTGAATTTTGTCTTTGAACTTTATCTTTTTATGGATTAGGAACACTAAAGGGATTTTTGGAACTTTGATCATTTACTGATGGAAATTTGAGTATTTGTAGCTACTTTGGAACTATGAAGTACTTATTACAAATTAGGAACATAAAATTACATTTTTCTTTGACATCGAATTTACTGATGAAATTTCTTTATTGCCACTCCTTCACTTTCTTGACTTTATGCATGAAATGATGATTTAATGACCTTGAAACCCTAAGAAACAATGGAGAATTTGGACTAAAAGAAACCATGGTGAATATTAATCTGATGATGATGATAACTCATGAATGATAGTACACTCAAAAAAGAGGTGAAATGAGCTAGAAAGTAGTAAAATTTTGGAAGGAGTAAAATCAGACCTAGATCTACATCTAGTGACCAACATTTTGGATGATGACATAATGGAATGACAAAACTTTTAACTATGGGACCCTAACAAGACATGATAAGAGTACATTTGATCACCGGTGGTAGGATGCAAAGGCTGACACTAACATTCTGTAATATATATTTTGTAGATATTGGCACATTCATTGGGGACATGATTCCACCACTACTGGATGATCTTGTAGATCATAATGAGGAGATGGCGGAGGTCGTAGATCAAGGTGACAGACCTCCTTGGGTGCATATACCCTGAGAATGCAACGTAGGGTGGAGATCCGATTTAGGATGGAGTTGGGCGACCAGCTCGTACTAGGTTTTGATCGCGGTGGCTAGCTTGACTAGATTGATAGAACTTGACATCCACTCCATATTATTGTGTCATGTGTCCATAATAGACATTTTTGGTTGCAAAAATGGTGTCCATATGCCCACATAGATGGGAACAAATGCACCTATAAAAAAGTTAAAAAATCATAGTGTCATGTTTCAAATAACTCAACTTTTAAATTATAAAATATATATGTTACACTTCAAAGGTGCATTATTAAGTTTAAAATGTACATAAATATATTATTATCGAGTTGTTGCACCTAATCCCTACATTTAGCACATCCTCTTCAGCACGTGGGTAACGACCAGTTGCACCGTGTTTCTCTTTGAATTGGTCAGAAACTGGATTTTTGGGGCATATAATTGGAAAATTTTATTTTGAATGATCAGGATAAGGCACACTTATACCATTAAACCATCTAAATTATTTCTTGTCATTATCCCATTTCATCCACTTTTGTTCACACAATTCAACCAACGGTTATGTTGCTTCAGAATTGTAAAAGACAAATTTATTTATTGCTTCAATTTTGGCATTCATTGGTGAAATCAAACAGACATATAGTACATATGGGATAAAAATATACACCATATCGATGTTCAACTTGAATATTTACTTTGTGTAAATTTGAAAAATTATAATTCTCTTACTCTTTACCAAGCACATTTTTCCCTTCGTTTGGAGAAGCTCCCCCTATCTTTTTTTTTCATGCCTTTCATCATCCCAAATCACAGCACCTGGTGTGTTGTCAATTTTCTTCATGTACTCACTGGCATAATATAAAGACTCATACGATATGTATTCCTCTGCCATAGTCCCCTCGGGTTTTTCCCTTTCTCGAAAAAACCTTTCAATTTATTCATGAACCTCTTCAAGAAAAACATCCAATGATAAGAAACAACCCCAACTAATTCAACCTCATCTACTAGATGGATTAGAAGATGAACATACAAGTGCATAAAAATTATTGGTAGTTCCTTCTCAAACACACAAAGAATCTCAACTATCTCTTGATGCCACAATGGAATGCTAGCCACATGAATCTCCTTTGACGTGATCCAACATACAAATGTAGATAATTTAGATATGGCACGTCCTAAGTCTTGGGGGAAGTCATGTTTCACACACCCATGCATGAACAAAGGATAATGACACTACAATATTCTAAACACATGCAATAATATACAAAATTAGTTATGTTTTATGATCCCATGAATAAAATTTATTAATATCAAAAATAATAAAATCATGCTTTTGACATTATACGTACGCTTAGGATATTCAAATGGTCATGCAATCTCAACCCCGATAAATGGTCTTCCATGGTGAAGTAGTGCCATAGTGAAGACCCGCATGACGATTGTACCCTCACACCCATTATAACTTCTTTTTCCAAATAAAGATCATGTTTTTTTTTAATACACGGGACATCACCTTCTTTGAAATACCAATCAGAGGGACCTGCCTGTGATCCTGTGCTTTCTAATTTTCTTGGCCAATGTTTTTTTTTAGTTTTTGAAGTAATAATATCTTTCCTAACAGCCAATGTGTCACTTTATTTCGATTATGTGTGCCTCCATAAAGAATTTTAAACATTATTAAATATATGCATGGGATCTAATAAGTGGGTAATCTTAAGATTCTTCGAATATGGGAGGTTATTGTTAGGGTCCTGTGATTTGGTAGATTGGTAGACCAAATGACAGGGTAACATGGAACTAGTCTTTAGAGTCCAAGGACCTAGCCTTTCTAGACTCAGAGAGGGATCTCCCTATTGGGTGCAAAGGATGTGTTCTTTTTTCTTCAGGGTTTTGATTTTAGGCTAGTTGTTAAGTGTAGGGTTTGTTGATTGTTTTGGTTGGGTAAGATGGACAAGTTGAATAGGTGGAGTGAGAGTCTTTCAAATCCATTGGGCTATGGAGTGAAATGAAGTCAAGGGTGTATAAATGATGAAACATAGTGTGTTGCGGGGTCAATTTAGCAAGTTTTTTGAATCCTTAAGGTGAGGTATGAGGTGTAGTGAACATCAAGTTTGGGAAGAACTAAGAATTATTAAACATATATAGTTAAAAGTTACAACTCATGAGGTAGTTCAAACCATTAAGATCAATGAAAAATACTTAAACTGATAAACATCCAAGATAAACATTGTAGTGAAACATAGAGAGCATAAGAGCTTCTAACTTTAGAAATTCAGCTTCAGATTTTGGGAAAACATGTAAGATAAAAAATAACTCAATTTATGAAGAGGGAACTCTTAAAAATAATATTTCAAGCTATTGGGAACCCTGAAACAAGTTGGTAAGCATGGACAAAGAGAAAAATCGAACGAGACCTCTTTGACTTAACCTAGCAATCAATATTCCATAAAAAGGCTTCAAGATACGGTTTTGAAAGCTTCAAATAAGCAGAGCATGCCATGAATCTTACTTGTAAAATATCATAATAACCATACATGAAACAAAAAGCAAGTTTTGGTGGACCTAAGGAGCAATCAAGAATTCTTTAAGATGGCCAAAAGAGGAAAACATCAAGGCGATAACAAACAGGAGGACTGAGGTGCCCCAAAGAACATGTCTCAACTTATACTTTTCTGATTTATAGCAGTTAAGAAGAATGAAAAAAAATGAGAACAAGAAAAAATTAACAAGTTAAGAAGACATCACCATTCACCAAGCTATGGAATCTTGCAAAAAAGCTTCTCCATCATCAAGTCAAATAAATCATTCATCCACTTCACAAAACCAATTTCTTCTCCAAGCTCATAAAAACATGTATATTTCCCTTGAAGCTCATCAAATGCCAACCAAAATACATAGTGGCCTCATGCTCTATTTATGGAGCAAATGAGGACTAAAACCCTAAATGTGGTAGGAAAATGTCAAATATAGTCATAAATATCATTTATGGCCAAGAGACCATGCAAGGCCCAATGCACATAATATCCAAAGAAATAAATGCTAAAATAACTATTTGCGCCCAATTATAGCTTAATTTGCCTCAAAAAACTCAAAAATATCTATTTGCAATAAATGAGTTTGTGTTTTTGACTTTTGGTCCAAAACACACTAGGCAGCTTCTGTGCGTAGCACCACTTTAACAGAAAATAGGGTCTCTTGCAGCTGCGTTTTGAACCCCTTCCCGACACCATATTTGACTTCGTGATGGCTCGATGGAAAGCTTGATTAGTCCAATTTCTAGAAATTTTTGAGTTGTGCTAAGTGGATGCCAGTTACCTATCCAGAAAATAAAATCTCCCAACACTTCTCTGTGCATAGCGCCTGGTTTGAAAAAGAGGCAGAAAGGTGAAAGTTTTGATGTTTTTTGACCTTTTGAGGGGGTAAAAATGCTCCAATTATCTGAAAATTGGTGAGTAGATAGCTGGTGATGTAAAAAATCCAAAAATGAAAACTTTGAGAGCTGAGGATGCACAAATTTTGTGCATAACGCCTAGGGTGCTACGCACAGAGGGGTCAAAATTTGGAAGAAACAAAAAATTGTCCAATTTGCCTCAAAATTTGTGGAGAGGTCTATAAAGAGGTCTTGGACACCTGTTGAGAAGCCTCAACTAGAAATCCAATGCTATCATGCAATTTTACTCTTTTTAGGTCTTCTAGCTTCATGAGGGCCTTCCTCTGTTTGGCACAAGAAAGCATGTTTTTCCTTGCATAATGCTTGGTCATTTTCTTTTGTAGGGCAAGGCCTCTCTTTACCTCCTTGAAATTATTATGCTCCTCTTTGTAATAGTGGATTACACGTTGTGCCATGTCAAAGTCTCTTTCCCACTCCTGAAGCTGTGCATCTTTCTCGAAGAGAAGCAATCTTGTTGTTCATCTCCTCGTCCTCATTGTCACTGTCTAAATCAATGAATTGAGGCCCTTGAGAAGTCCTCTTGATCCTTTTGCTTCTCCTTACCTTGAACTATTGCTCACCTTTGTCCATATTTTCCTTGCCTTTGTCTTTGTGCTTGATAGCTAGAGGGGATAGGGCCCTTCTTCTTTTTGAGGCAGCAAACACATCTCTTTTGCCTCTGTGGTAGGTGCATGTGAGAGGAGTGATGAGGGTGCTTTGATCCTTAATGAAGTCACAAGCCTTTTCATCTTTTTCATGGCTTTCATGCATGACTTCATGCTCCATTGGGTCACTGATTTCTTGACCTTTAGCCTCATCGTCATCATTGCTTTCCTCACTGTTTTCTTCACTGTTATCTTGGCTATCAAACTGACCACTACCCTCCTCACTTGCCTCATGTTGGCTATGCCCTTCACTAAGGTCTTCTTCTCTGTCACTTTCAACATTCTCACTTTGGATTTCTTGGTCATTTAGAGGTTGATTTGTGTCATGACAGTCATGAAAATTGTCATGAAATTTATGACAACTGTCATGACTGCCATGACTATTTTCTTCCTCATCATTGACTGTCTCCTTTGTGCCACTGCTATGGTCACTGACTTCATCTTCAAAATCTATTTCAACCTCATCATTGGTTTGCTCTCGGTCTTCAATTTCTTCATCCTCTCCCTTTGTTTCCTTAGGATCATTGTCTTCATTTTTTTCAACACTTTTTCCACTATCATTGGGTTCACTATCATGCTCAAACCCATCTTCCTCTTAGCTGTCATTTTTCTCATCATCGAAAATTTTTTCTACACTTGAGATTGTTTTATGGGTGTCATCACTATCACTGTTTTGATCCAATTTCTCGATGTCTTCCTCATTTTCAAAATTTTCATGTTCATTTTCCTCCTCCATGTCATCAAAATTTTCTTCATCATTAGGCTCTATTTCTACCTCACTACCCTTACTGTTTTCACCACTTTCATCTTCTTGATTCATCTCTGTACTTCTCTCATTGTTTTCTACCTTTGCCTCATTTTCTTCACTTTATTCCATGCTATCATCATCCGCTCGGTGTTCTTAAATAGATTTTTCATTTTCCTCATAGTTGTTTGTTTGTTCTTCATGGCTACTGCCATCATATTTTTATTCAAAACTACTATCCTCTTCATTTTTTTCTTCATCTACCTCTGTTTCTACCTCAATGTCTTTTTCCTCTCCATTGCCATCTATTTTCCCCTCATTAAGGTTATTGTCAGCTCCTTCACTTGATGTATTAGGATAAGAAATAGGAGGTGAGTTTCTTTGTGGAGAAGGCATGCATAGAGATGAAGGAGCAGTGGAGGTAGGTGGATGTGAAGTGGAAGGAAATTTTTTTTGAATAAAGGCTTGTGGATTTGCAAACACATCATGTGAGACAGAGACCTCCCAAGGGATTCCTTGCTCCTCTAGCTGGTGTAAAACAATCGTCTTGACCAAGGAGTGGTGAAAAAGGCTCTGCATTTGGTGAGCATAATTCCTCTTCTTAACCACTGAAGCCATTTTGTCAATGCTCCGGTATAGATAGCATTGTAGGTTCAGCAGTTTAACCCTGGTGAAGTGCATCAGAAGCCTTATGTGATAAGAGTAAACCCTGGAGTACCCCCCCTCACAGGTGAAGTACTTGATAATCTACCTCATCAGTAGGGCATACCTCTCTATTAGGTGGGAGAAGGGGAAAATAGCCTTGCAACCTTGTTGATAGCTAGGTTTGAGGTAGGGCACATAATAACTCAAGTCTAATTTCTTCTGTTTAAACCATCTCTCACCAATATCTGGTATTCCTGTAGCTTTAGCAATGGATTCAGATGAGAGTTCAAAATTTACTCCTGCTAGGTTGACTTGGTGATTTTTTAAGCTGAGGAAGAACAACCTAGTCAAGTTTGAGTGGCTTTTGACTTGCTTAACCTTCTCACAAAACTGATAACACCCAACATCCTGAAAACATGCAAGGATCATGGGAGAAGAAGTGATTTGAATGGTATCCAAGGGCTCAAACCTATTAACCCTTCCTCCCTTATGCTTGGCTTGGTAGGCCTTTGGCCTTCATCACTGCTAGCATTGATTTCTTCCTCATACATGGTGACTGGTTTAACACATAAGGATTTTTCTTGTTTGAGATTTTTTAGGGCTGGAGAGGGTAATGAGTGAAATTAGGGCAAAATTTTGCAAATGAGGGCTAATATGAAGCATTCAAGGAGTTTGTTTAGCTTTTAGAAGTAGGTTTGTTGGCATTGAGAGTCTTTGCACCTATGAAAGCCCTTTCAAATTTGAAAACCCTACCCTAAGAGGTCAATAAATTGATTTTTATGGAGATTATGGTTTGGTCACAATAGGCCTTTAAACACCTATTTGATTAGAAAAAAACTACTTACGAGGTAAGGAAGGTAAGCACCAACCTTTATTTAACTGATTTGCAGGAGAGTTGGAGACAAACACTCGAATTTTTGAGCAATTTGGAACAAAATCTGTCTGTGCGTAGCGGTTGCCAAGGGGCGCAGTACCATCCAACTACACGTTCAGGTCGGCTCAGGTTGGCAAGTCTATGCGCAGCACCGATAGTCTTTAGTGGGTGAGTTGGGTGATTGAACGACCTGTCAGGCTCGTTAGAGTGTAGTGCCAGGTGAAAAGCAGGCAGGTCGAGCTACTTTTATGCCTGTGCGTAGCGCTACCCTCCCGGTGTGTAGCGTAGTGTTAAATAACACTACCGCTACCTCCTCTGTGTGATGTGCCAATGGCCAAGTGCGTAGCACTGGCCTCAGTGCGCAATGCCTAAGATTTGTTTCAAACTTGCAAAAAAACCCTTAAAAAATTCTCTCAATGGTTTTCTCTCTTTTTGCAATGACAAATGAGGTCAGGGGAGAAGGAAATGAGGCTTTATAGTTTTTTGGAAAAAAAATTCGTTAGCTCAAACCCTCTTTCTAAATTTTATTACCTTCTTCTTTTTTTCACTGTGCTTTTCAGCCTTTTAGGTCTTGTAGGTGGCAGTTGGACATAAAAAATGGCTTTTTCCTTTGTAGGAGTATCCTGATGTTCTCCTTGTGCTCACAAAACTTTCACCAAGTTCAAGCAGGTGCCCTCAAACCACTTTGGAAAATGAACTCTCTTTATGATGTTTATCACTTGAAAAATAGTAGATTTGTGATTAGTTGCTATATTTTCCTTTGACTGTCACTCTGTCAGGTTTTTTCTTAAAACAGTGAACAACCTTTCAGTATGAAAACCCTAGCAGCAATGCATCAATAGTCCCTTTAGTCTTCATGTGGGCCATTATTTAAAAAAAAAATTGGACTGTTTATCCTTACCAATTTCCCTGTAGGTAACCTTTTGTAATAGTCTTGCAGAAGTGTTACTTAGGGTCAATCTATCTCTCGCAGAATATACCCTTGATGAGAAAAAAAATTGGAGGCTTAACTGCTCTTAAACTAGCTACATGTTTGTTCCTTTGATTAGTTTTCAAATGATATATGTCCAGTGAGAGGGGTGAGTTTTCTAAACCATTTTTGTGCTTTTCCGGGGAAATTTTATTCTTTTAGGTGCCTACACAACTTCTGCCTTCGATTATTGTCTCTTTTGGAGTTGGACAACTCATTCTATAAACCATGAACCTATTCTTGTCATAGTTTACTCCTTTGGCAATTTCTTCTCTCATGCTTGTCTCCTTGGACCATTTGAAAAATCCTCTGACTATTCCTTCAGAATTCAAAACCTTACACTGATATTTTTTTCGCTTTCATTGATACCCTTCATCATCATTCTTCCTTTAGTGTATTGGAGTATTGGTTTTTATGTCAGCCTCCTTTGATCCCTTAGCTCTCTGATTTTACCTTTTGAAACCTCATACCTTTTTTTCCCATACTCTTTGCCTTTTGTACCTTTGTTGTCGTGGAGTAAATGTCTCTTTTCCAAACCTTAGAGGATATTTTGAAACCCTTTGAAGCCATCTAATGTTATGAAGGAGGCTCTTTGTTATCATGTGACCATTTTTTTCCATCTCTCCAAACTGCTAGGTTTTAAGGCTACTTAGGAAAAAGTATATAGTGTTGTCTTCTAAGTTCTCTGAAACTTCTCAAACTCACTCATCATTTCTAAAGTTCTTCAATGTTCTCTTGAAGGATTTGAGGTGGCCTTTGCCTTTGTAACCATAGTAATGATGCCTGCTTGGTCAAAACATTCACAAACCCTGATTTTCATCAAACATATGCTTGCTTCTTTCTTCTTGCTATGAATGGTATTCTTGTGATGAATTTTTTTTATTACCTTAACTCATGCTAGGATGATTTCCACTTGATCCTCTTGTATAAATATGAGCAAAGGGCAGTTTTCCCTTTGCCAGATTCATGCTTTAGGCCAAGAAACCTTCCTTGAATAACCTTTTTGATTAGATTAGACAAGATAACCTGTCCTTTTATTCTTTGAATGCATTTTCTTCATACATGAAAAACAGAGTTTGTAGGGCACCAAATCCACCCTATGAATTTGTGAAGCCCTAGGTGACAGAGTGGAGGCTTTCTTAGACTTGGTTTTTGGACTAAGACTTGGAATCTGGGATCATCAAGTGTAAGATAGAGTTTATGATAAACTAATGTATTGAAGATCCAAATCCGATGAACTTGATTTATCTTAACAACCTACAAGATAGCTTGATACCATCAGTGTTTGGGAGTATTTTGGGATACACAACAAAGTTGTTTGATTGATGGGATTAGGTAGCAGTGGGGGATTGTTTAGGCAAAACAAAACAGAGGATTTGGGCCAAAAGTGAAAGCATATAGATAGGAAGAGTGACATAAGCTACTAATTGGTTTTCTAGGATTGGTAAGCAATGCTAGACATGATGGAAAGATGAAATAGTGAAAAAATATCTTTAAGGATGATGAAGGCAGTGAGATTTCTAGAACTCACAATGTTCATGAACTTTGTTTCTAGAAATATAGGGAAATAATTTAGTCATCTATGAAGGAAAAAATTACTGATGGCTAACAGTTATAAAAGATATATTTCCTTTTCATCCCAATGGGAAATTTCTCAACATAAGTGTCGAATAATTATAGATCATTGAACATAGGCTCTGCATTTGAATCAAAAATTTCTATGATGACCTTCTCCTTCTCTCTCTCATATTCTCTATGGCCAAAACATCGTAAAAGGTTGATGGAAAATTTGCAGAAGGATGAATCAAGTGAATGAAAAAATACTATCGACCCAATATGATTTTATTTTTTGAATTTTTATTAACAATATACTTAAAAATACTAGATAGCATGTTTCAAACAATCTATTAATTCAGATATGTTTAATTTTCTACACGAACCAACAAAGAAGAAAATGAATGTTGTTCTAAGATAAGAAAATAATTAGAACATGCAAATGAAAATGAATTTCTCCTTAGCTCATCTAGAGTGGTGCTGGAGGTTAATGAAAGGGGGAAAAGTTTTACAAAACTTTGAGGGATCTAGTGGAAGGAATGTATAGACATTATTTCCAATTATTCCAAGAATTTTTTAATTTAAACTACAGAAAGAGTTTCTAGAGAATTGGTCAATGAGACATGTCAAAATTTTATTACCAAAAACGTACAACAAAAAAAATAAGGATTAAAAAAGTAATATTCCTTTAAATGTTTTTCTAGAATTTTATGTATATATTAGTACAAAGAAATCATTTATAAATATCACTTTTTTTATACTTAGTTTTCATATATCAATATAAAAATTAAATAGTTTATTGTCATGTTACTTTTTCAAGAAAATTATGAAAATCTCAAAGGATGAACGAGATGATCTTAGAAAAACACCAGTAGGAATGCCCAAAAGGGCATAAAAGGAGATCATCAAAGAAATTGGCATAATTGCATCACATGTGGAGTCATCTCAACAAAAACATGCTTCGAATGTAATATGTAATTGTTTAATTTTTTGATTAGGTACAATAAATAAATAATTTAGCATTAATTATTAATTTTCAAATATTTCCTTGCGGAAAAGAAAAGAAAATGGAACCCACTCAGGACATAAAACATGACAACAAGGAAGAAAAGGGTTGATATCTATGTTTGTGAGTAATTGTTACTTCCTTATAACAACTTAACTAGATTTCAGTTTTGTATATTTTAAGTTTTTTTACAACAATCATCATTTAATGTCTTCAAGCATGTGCTAACATACAAAGAAGAATCATCAGAAGAACTGGTTTACAATGGGTTAAATATGGGTTGTCAGTATATGTTGGCATATCATAAATTAATTGTGGAATTTGTAAGTATCTATCTTGTTTTACTTTGGTCCATTTATAATTAATATAACACAAATTTTTTTTATATTAAATCTATGATTTATTATGGGGTATAAAACTTGCAGGAAACAAGTATGGCACTGTGCCATCAAATGAATTTTTGAAAGATGTAATGAAATTTGGTTTTGAAAGGATGTGTATAGTTCACAAGTCCATTCTTGCTATGGTACATTTCTTTTTGGTTTACATTGATGAATATGGATTAATATTTCAATTTTCATTATTCTCACAAATGTATATACAATCATTACACTTTACTTTTATGTTTGTAGATGGAACTTCAAGAAGAAGAAAATGATCAACACAATGAACAAAACATTCCTCCAAATAACCCAAGTCATGGAAGAAGCTCGAGAAGTGACAATAGTTCCAACAAAGAATGATGATCAATATGTTTGGATATCAAAGCAAGTTGTTGTATTTTTTGAAATATTTGTCTATGAAATCAAACATTTTGTTTATTGTAATGGACATAGTGTCCCAATTGAAAGACAAAGGGATACCAATAATTGTCCAATTTTGTATGACAAAGAGTGTCTTATAGATATATATATATATATATATATATATATATATATATATATATATATATATATATATATATATAAATGCTTTAATTTATTCTATATTATTCTCCATTGTCACTGTGAAATGTTACACCACCGATTAAACATATGGATGATTAAATATTATAATGAAGAGATGAAAAATCTGATGATATGATATAAAAATTTCATCCAAACATCACATTCAAATGCAATGATAAAAATTTAATTGCTATTAATACTATTATAAGATATGTGTCGACTTTTGATGAATAATGAATTTTAAAAAATCACAATTACTGTAGTGTCACAGGTCGATGTTTCTAAAAAATAGAAAATGGAAACCGATGCGTGTGTATGATATTTTGCACTGGTGCGTTTGTATGATATTGTGCACCGGTGTGTTTCTACAACTTATGAGCACTGCACCAAATATCAATACCAATTATAACACCTAGTCCACTTTATCGACAACTACGACCCAGTAGGATAGGCATTTTCATGCACCAGTATGGTTTTCCTTTAATGCGTTGATGCATTTTTATAACTTAACAACCCAGATTTTTTTTACACCTTAACTTCTTGGTGTGTTTTTACACCTTAATGGTGCTGGTGCATGCACCTTCTATTGGCCTAGTGTGTATTTGTGGGTGACATGCACCGGGACGTTGCTAAATGCCCTGGGGCTTTCAAAATTTGTTTTCCATCCCAGTCCTTGCTATGATTACAGTACTGGTGCATGCAGGTTAAAATGCACTGGTACATTCACACATGAAGCGAACACCGATAATAAATACATCCGTAAAAATCTTTGGCCGCCCAGTTTTTTTTCGTTATGTCGAAGTTTTGTTAGAAGCTTCATCAAAATCTCAATTACCAAAAACAGATACTGTAGAAAATTTTCTTTTTGACAATTTTAGCCAATTTTATAACACTAAAAACCTCCTTTATAACCTTCTCTAGAGGGTATTTTCCTTGTAGTGTGATCATACTATTTACGACCTTGATCCCATCATCATTCTTCGAGGAAAAAGGTAGTTGAATTTGTGAGTTTTGTCTCTAAATATGATTAGAGAATTGAAAAAAAGTTACTTAGGAATATTCTACCCACTTTTGATATCATGGTACGTAGAATTCCAAAATGTACCCCTAATCGTTCGAGGAAGATATTAGCAATGGATTTTGATGTGACACTCTTCTTACAGAAATCTAGAATGGCAATCTTAAAAAATATATCAATGACCACAAAGACACAGACATTAGCATGATTGGTAGAAGAAATTCCAAAAAAAAGGTACATCTATATATATTCCCAAGATTATTTAGGAGTAGCAATATGGGTTATGGACCTTGCTTCTCAATGAGTATTTTGGAAATTATGTAGGTGGTGCAAGGCCTAATGTACATGACAACATCATGTCAAAGTTTTCACCAATAAAATAATTTTTCAATACTAATTATCTTCTCCATCCTAAAGTTCCCTACTACCCAACTATAATGTGCCTCCCAAATCAACTTCACATGCTTGCTTAAAGGAACATAAAGGTGTCCCAAGTAGCAAAAAAATGCATCATGGAAGTAAAAGTCTACAACCTTTTTCCCTTCCATAAGAATTTAGTATGTGGCATTGAATTCCAATTCATTGTTGTATATATTTGGCAAACTGGAGGTTTCGTGCCCACAAGAGTTGAGAATTATGGTTATTTCCATAACCATGGGCTGAATAAGGCAGTTTATAACATGCTTGGTGCTACCCTTCTTATATTTCATGTTCAAATGAAATATTTGCAACTATGTTGACCTTTTTTATTTGCAGTCATTATCTAAATTCCCTTATGTCTACATAAATTGAAGAAGCTTGTGATACATGTGGATGATCATATTCTACGAATAATATAATGTTTTTGTCACTCGTACACCTGCGTGATGGAATACATATCCTTATCATAGGTGGGGTATATTTAGATATTCCAAAGAGTGTTTCACTATGATAAGCTACCATATGTCCCTTCTGAATGAGGAATACACTAATATCATAATTGGAGGTAGTTGTATTAATCTTGAATGGCTAGTCTTGGTCTAGCACGATGAGAACTAGTGAAAAGAAATGACAAATTTTTAGTTCATCGAATGCCTTATGTTGTGACTCAAACCGAAAAAAAATATTTTACTCAACCCTTTTTCACTTGAATTAATGTCCAAGTGATCAAAGAACCCCAACATGAATCTTCATTATAATTTAGCAAGGCCCAAGAAGTTGCAATGCTTTCTTAGAGTTGTATGGTGTGGAAAATCTAGAATGACTTTCATCTTGGATGGATCCACCTGCACACGTTTCTCATCAATAATGTAGCCTAGGTATTGGACCTTGTCCATGGCTAAGGAGCATGTTTCCAAGTTATCACATAGCTTGTGCTCCAATAGTGTGTGAAGGACCTGTTGAATATTTTTCATGTATTCTTCCCAACTCTCAATGAAGGTGAGTAAATCAACCAAATATGCAACCATGAAAGAGTTGGTGAAATGTGGCAAGAGATATCATACATCATCCTCATGAAAGTTGTTGGGGAATTTTTCAATCCAAATGGCATGACCAACCATTCAAAAATACTTTCCATGTACTTCAAAGTAGTCTTACACATATCAGTTGGTAATATTGGGACTTGGTGGTAGCCAAAATTCAAATCATACTTTCTAAATTACTTGAACCACTTCATCTTTTTAATAAGGTCATTATTCAAGAGAATTAGGTACTAAATCTTGATTGTGTTTTTTTAGCCTATAATAATTAATAAAAAGTTTCTATGTCCCATATTTCTTCTGCAAAATTACAGTTACACTTCCACATGGTGACGAACTTGGTCGGTTGCTTTTGAGAGAAGCTCTTGGATATATCACTTTATCTCCACATTTCCTATAATAGAGTAGTGATAGATTATCCCATTGGGTATAGGTGCATCAGGGGTTATATCGATTGAACGGTTGACCTAAAAATCAAAAGGTACCCCACTGTATGAGGAGAAGATGTATCTATATTCTTCCATGACCATAACCACTTTAATCAACTACGTCAGGGAGCCCTAGGTGGAGGCCATGGATTTTTCCACAATATTTTTCTTACTTTGAGAGTAAATAAAAAAAAGTACAAAGTTCGTAATCTAGGGGATGGCCTTAGAGAATTACTTACGAGATATAAAATAAGTGGTTGTGGGAAATTCACCCTCTAGTATCTTGTATAATTGTCCGACCAAAGTAATAATAACAATATGAGGTCTAGACTCATATAAAACATGGCACTTCCATAGGTATGGTTGGCCTAATAGAACATCACAAAGTTTAAGGGGAGCAAGAACAAGAAGCTCCTCACCCTTGAAAGGATTGATGTTATAGAGTAGGTGGAAATGTTGGTTGATGTGAATATATTTCCCTTAGTGGATGTTGGCTTGAGGGGTCCTGGCCCAGGTTCAAAGTTAGCACTTAGCCAAAATAACCCTCTTACTACTAGCCCTTTCGGAAATGACCTACTTGCACAGACCAAAGTCTCACCAGAAGCAGTATGGGAAGGGTGCTAGAACAAGGTTTCCACACCCTGAGAGAGAGCTAAATGAAGTGGGAATCCTTAGATTTGTATTTGTAAACAGACTATATTTTCCACCAAAAATATTAACCAGAAATCCTAGGTTAATTAACACAACTTAACCCTACACACACACATAAACAATAGATTCAAAACCCCTTTAACTATCTAATCATGTATTATTCGTACTTTAAAAGTATCAAATCTATGTAAATACCTTGTGCATCATCAATAAATATAAGTATGCAACCCAATCCAATCATAGCTACCATAAATCATATGAAGGAACAAAAATCATATGCAAAACAAAGCACAGAGAGAATCACAGATGCATTTGCTACACATAATTATAAAAATAGATCTTTATTCATCAATCATTCATGGAAACCCTTACAATTCTTCAGATATACCCATGCACATAGCCAGTGCGGTCCAAACACAACTCGACTAGGGTATCTATGCAAATGGATAGCAGGAGCCTTTCAGACATAGAATGCTTACAACATATTATCTTCAGAGCTCTATCATCGATTCCTCTATAAACTTCGATAGAAAAATGATTTATATGAATTAATCTAGACTTCTACTTATACTTTTGTCTCCACTCATACTATGGTCCTCAAACTGTGGTTTGAGATCCCTAGTTTACCCTTTTAACCCATTAGAACTCGTGAAGGGACTTTAACCCACCCCAAATCCCCTTGACTCTTCTTAGTGCGCATGACTCAAAACTACCAGAGATACTATTTTTTAACCCAAAATTGCGGTCCTAAGAGACCCTACTCCAACAGTCCCTAAATACAATATTGTGACTTGTCCTGAGTCACAGAGATGCTAGGGTGTTCATCTTCATCTTTGATCCGAATGGAAAATGGCATCAACCCATGATATTCATCTACCCATGTTATCCATCCACCGATGGAATTTACCCATGGTATTGTAAATGGCATCAACCCATGGTATTCATCCACCCATGATATTTATTCGCCCATGGTATTGTAAGTGACCCATGGTATGTATCCACCCATGGTATTCATCCACACATGGGATTTACCCATGGTATTGTAAGTGGTATCTACCTATGGTATTGGCCCATGGTATCCACCTATGGTATTGTATCTCAAAAAAGGCTATAAATAACAAGCCTCACTTTGTAAAAGGACAGATTGTCCACCACAATGTAGCTTCTACAGTTATTCTTTGTTTTAATAAAACAAGTTTCTTTGTGGTTTTATTTTCTTTGTGTTCTCTCTTTTTTTCTGGCATTATAATTTTGCAGATCTTGTCAGATCTATTTCAACTTTTTAGATCTTGGGGGCCTCCCCCCCAAGATCCGGATCAGTGGTATCAGATTTAGGTTACGCCTCCATGGGAATGAGGGTTTGAAACATATTTCAGTTTCAATGTTTTGCAGCAATCTTTAGCAAAATCCATGAATGTTTTTGGGCGGCGAGATTTCAGATCAGATCTGAAACTTTTGGTAAAAAATTTTCAAAAAAAAAAAAGACCAGATCTGGATTCCTTGCGAAAAAATACTCAAATTCAAAAAAAAAATCGGCCAAATTGGAGTTCGGATGAGAGAGATATCGCTAATTCAAAATCAGCAATGTTGAAGCAATTTTTCTGACGACAATTCATGGACGGCGGCTCTCTTGTCATTTTTCACCATTTTTAGTACAAAATTTCAGAGAAATGGAGATAGATCTGAGCTCCTCTTGAAAAATCACCCAAGTTCAAAAAAAAAATCGGTTGAATCGGAGTCCGGATGTGGGAGTTATCGTTGATTTAAAATCAACTATTTTTTTCAGAAATTTTGTGACGGCGTGCTAGTTCCAGCGCAAATCTGAGAGTCTAGAGTCTCCAGATAGTGGTTTCAAACACATGAGATGATGCAGAATGATCATTCCATTTCCAAAACCAGGTTATAATAAATATTTTGAGTTATATTGACCGAGTTATGCTCATTTTAAATCTGGAGCAGCATTCGGAGTGGGTTCCCTTTGGAGACGTGCTCTCCCACACCGCTTTAGTAGGCACATGCTTCACATTCATCAGTTTGATCATAGAAGCGTTCGGCTTGGGTTATTTGGAGACGTGCCCTCCCACCCCAAGCTATGTAGGCACCTGCTACTTCATCAACAATCAGCATCACAGTTATGGGTCAACTACACAAAATCATTTTCATCGAAGTCCATTTGCTAGGCCACACACTGTTAGTCACACAGTTGGTCACAAGCATTACAGGGTATCTCTATCCTAGGATCTTCATTTGTCATGGTTTTGGTTCATCCACAAACCCACACTTCATCGAAGTCCATTTTCTAGGCCGCATACTGTCAATATCACAGTTGGTCACAAGCATTACAGGGTATCTCTATCATCGGATCTTCGTTCATCATGGTTATGGGTTAACTACACAAAACCCTTCTCTTCAGTGGCTCTTCATATTCAACAAAGGCTTCTTAGGAGGGAACTTCATGCAATGGGGACCATTGCTTCTTAAGGAGGGAGGAATGATCCGAATGGAAAATGGCATCAACCCATGGTATTCATCTACCCATGTTATCCATCCACCCATGGAATTTACCCATGGTATTGTAAATGGCATCGACCCATGGTATTCATCCACCCATGATATTTATTCGCTCATGGTATTGTAAGTGACCCATGGTATGTATCCACCCATGGTATTCATCCACACATGGGATTTACCCATGGTATTGTAAGTGGTATCTACTCATGGTATTGGCCTATGGTATCTACACATGGTATTGTGACTCAAAAAAGACTATAAATAACAAGCCTTAGTTTGTAAAAGGACAGATGGTCCGCCACAATGTAGCTTCTACAATTATTCTCTGTTTTAATAAAACAAGTTTCTTTGTGGTTTTATTTTCTTTGTGTTCTCTCTTCTTTTCTGGCATTCTAATTTTGCAGATCTTGTCAGATCTATTTCAAATTTTTAGATCTTGGGGGCCTCCCCCCCAAGATCCGGATCAGTGGTATTAGATTCAGGTTATGCCTCCATGGGAATGAGGGTTTGAAACATATTTCAGTTTCAATGTTTTGTAGCAATCTTCCGCAAAATCCATGAATGTTTTTGGGCGGCGAGATTTCAGATCAGATCTAAAACTTTTGGTGAAAAATTTGTAAAATAAAAGACCAAATCTAGATTCCTTGCAAAAAAATACTCAAATTCAAAAAAAAAACCGGCCAAATTGGAGTTCGGATGAGGGAGATATCACTGATTCAAAATCAGCAATGTTGAAGCAATTGTTCTGACGACAATTCATGGACGACGGCTCTCCTGTCATTTTTTGAAGTTTTTAATACAAAATTTCAGATAAATGGAGATATATCTGAGCTCCTCTTGAAAAATCACCCAAGTTAAAAAAAAAATTCAGTCGAATCAGACTCCGAATGTGGGAGTTATCGTTGTTTTAAAATCAACTATTTTTTCAGAAATTTTGTGACGGCGTGACAGTTCCAGCGCAAATATGAGAGTCTAGAGTCTCCAGATAGTGGTTTCAAACACACGAGATGATGCAGAATGATCATTCCATTTGTAAAAACAGGTTATAATAAATATGCTGAGTTATATTGACCTAGTTATGCTCATTTTAAATCTGGAGCAGCATTCGGAGCGGGTTCCCTTTGGAGACGTGCTCTCTCACCCCGCTTTAGTAGGCACCTGCTTCACATTCATTAGTTTCATCATAAAAGTATTCGGCTTGGGTTATTTGGAGACGTGCCCTCCCACCCCAAGCTATGTAGGCACCTGCTACTTCATCAACAATCAGCATCACGGTTATGGGTCAACTGCACAAAATCTTTTTCATCGAAGTCCATTTGCTAGGCCGCACACTGTTAGTCACACAGTTGGTCACAAGCATTACAGGGTATCTCTATCCTCGGATCTTAGTTTGTCATGGTTTTGGTTCATCCACAAACCCACACTTCATCGAAGTCCATTTTCTAGGCCGCGCACTGTCAATATCACAGTTGGTCACAAGCATTACAGGGTATCTCTATCCTCGGATCTTCGTTCATCACAGTTATGGGTTAACTACATAAAACTTTTCTCTTCAGTAGCTCTTCATATTCAACAAATGCTTCTCGGGAGGGAACTTCACGCAATGGGGACCATTGCTTCTTAAGGAGGGAGGAATGATCCAAATGGAAAATGGCATCAACCCATGGTATTCATCTACCCATGTTATCCATCCACCCATGGAATTTACCCATGATATTGTAAATGGAATCGACCCATGGTATTCATCCACCCATGATATTGTAAATGGCATCGACCCATAGTATTCATCCACCCATGATATTTATTCGCACCATGGTATTGTAAGTGACCCATGGTATCTATCCACCCACATGGTATTCATCCACACATGAGATTTACCCATGGTATTGTAAGTGGTATCTACTCATGGTATTGGCCTATGGTATCTACACATGGTATTGTGACTCAAAAAAGGCTATAAGAAATAACAAGCCTTGGTTGTAAAAGGGCCAGTTATGCCTTAGCACAATGTAAGCTTCTACGGTTCTTGGTTTTAATAAACAAGTTTATTTGTGGTTTTATTTGCGGTGTGTTCTCTCTTTTTCGGCATTCTAATTTTGCGGATGCGGTCACATCCATTTCAACTTTTAGATCTTGGGTATCATATCGGATCGAGATAGCGGGTTCCTCGGCCACATTTTGGTCCGGCCTGCAGTCAATGATGGACACAAAGCTCACCAAGTCCACAGCTTTCCATCCCCAAATAGATGGCCAGACAGAGGTCGTCAACAGAATGATTGTACACATTCTGCACATGTACAATTCAAAGCATCCACGCACATGGGACGAGAGCCTCGCCTATGTACAACATAGTTATAATAGGGCTCTCCACGGTTCAATTGGCCATAGCCCCTTTCAGGTGGGCTTGGGATTCCAGCCACTATGTCCCATTGACGTAGCCATGCCATTTGCAGCTGCTCAGGCCAATTCAGCTCATGTCCAGTCTGAAGTTGACAAAGCCAGTAGCTTCATCGAGCACATTCAACACATCCGCCAACAAGTTCATGATATATTGGACAGAGCCAATGCCAAGTACAAGCAACGCCATGATCAACACCGGGTGCCACACAACTTCCAGGTGGGTGACAAAGTATGGCTACATTTGCAGAAGGAGCGCCTCAATGGACCCCACCGCAAGCTTCACCCGCTCCGATACGGGCCGTACACCATCACCAAGGCTGTAGGGAACAATGCCTTCGAGCTCAGTATTCCACCATTCCTTGGTCTGCACCCAGTCTTCAATGTGGATTGCCTTCGTCCTTACTTTCCACCTCTACTGGACACCTCGGACATTGCAGAACAACTCACACCAAAAGAGTTAAACCCAGACTGGAACAGGCCACCACGGATTGTATCATGGACATGCAAATCAAGAACACTCGTCAACAGCAGATCCAACTGTATCGGGTTGTCAAAGCTGGCCAACTCCTGCACCAAGGAAAGTGGTTCACCAGGGACCAAGTTCAGCAGAAATTTCCTCATCTCATGGAGGAACTTAACGAAATGGGGACCATTGCTTCCTAAGGGGGGAGGAATGATCCAGGTGGATATTGGTGGCCACCCACCTATTCCACTTGGCCCCCCACCATTGTCTCTTTCAGTTTTTCAGTTTCGGCATAACTTACTATTTTTAGCAGTTTTTCGGGTCCTGAACTTCTGGAGCCGTTTTGAGGCCCTAAACGACGTTTTTTGGGTATCAAAAGCACCAGTGAATTTGATCATCAAATTCATCTTGAAAGCTGTAGTCCTCGGATAGAGATTTCTAATGATGTATCATGTGCGTCAAACGGAGATAGTATGCCAAAGTTACGTCCCTGGGAAGTTGAAACACCAATTTACCCAAACGGGGCCCATAGTTTTGGCGTTTCATCTCCTAGGGTTAGGTTTTTGGGATGTTTAGGGTTCTCCATTGTTTCTCAATAATAAATAGGCCCTCGCGCCTCATTGTAAAGCAGTTCAGAGGCCTGTAGCCGCCACATCTCTTCTCGGAGATAGCTACCAGTGCCCTAGCTAGTTTTATTTCCTTTCTGTCTGTAAGCAAATTTCAGTTCTTTGATATTAATGAAATGAAGTGTTATTTCCGCTGCATCTCTATCTTTATGGTTATGTGTTTATTCTGTTGCGTTCCTGCATAAATCCGGATCAGTGGTATCAGAGCAGTCTGCTTTTTCTCGATCCTTCTTTGCATGTCCCCAACGAGGTCGGGGTATAAGGAGCTAGGGCTTGATCTGGTGGAACCTTTGCAAGATCAGCCTCGTAAACCTCGACGGACGCCCATGGGGGACGAAAAGAAAGATGAGGGAGCGGGAGATCCTATCAAAATATTGCTCGAGGAGGCCCTCGAAAAACAAAGGAACGCGATGATGGATAGCTTTGCTCAGATCCTTCAACGGCTGCCCACCGGCGGCGCATCTGCATCCAGTAGCCACTCTGGGGTTGCGACTCCCTTTAAGGTACAAGTAAATTTTGACATTCCCATATTTGAGGGTCAAATAGACGCAGATGCCGTAGATAGATGGTTGAATCTATTAGAAGGATATTTCTCTGTTCATGACTTTTCGGACCGGGAGAAGATTATTTTTGCACTCCTCAAAGCTACCCCCCATGTTAAGAACTGGTGGGAAACCTACTGTGAGAACAAGGACCAGACAGAACCCTCTCTGTTCTCGGCTGTACCAACTTGGAATTCTTTCCGAGACGCCGTCAAGGAACAGTACTATCCAGTGGGGAGCTATGAGGACAAGTACATACAATGGACCACGCTGCGACAACAAAGGGATCAAGATGTGCACGAGCTGACGAATCTGTTCCATACCCTGCGCACAAAGTTGGGTATCAAAGATTCAGAGAAACATTTGGTGCTAAAGTATCGCATTTGTCTGCACAGATACATTCAGGAGGAAATGGAGTTCCTCGACATCTCCTCGCTTGGTACGGCATACCGGTATGCTGCCAAGATTGAGCAGAAATTCAAACAGAAGAAGCGAGACTTTGGATCTGCGAATCAAAAGCAAGGAAAAGGTGCTTCCAAACCGCAGAACAAAGGACAGAGCCAAGGCATGGCGGCTAAATACAACCCACCAAAGCCACAAGAAAAGAACAACACCGTAAAGCCAAAGAAGGACACGGGAAAGTGGTGTGAGTTCCATAAGAGCTCCACTCACAACACAAGTGAGTGTCGGGCCAAGCAGTCGCTAGTGGCCGAGATGAGGGCTTCTGAGTCAGATGCATGCTCCGACTCCGAATCAGAACCTGAAAAGGGAATGAAAAAGGGAAACATATTATTGATGCGGAGCCCAACGCCACTATTGCCACTACAAAGATCCAGAAGGAGGAACCGGAAGATCCAGAGGAGGAGGAACGTCTCTTCCACTCCCAGATGTGGGTAAAGGGCTCCCCTGTACAGTTCATTGTCGACAATGGGAGCCAAAAGAACCTCATTTCAGCAGACGCCGTGAAGCGGATGGGCTTGCCGACCACAGCTCACCCACATCCATACACCATCGGGTGGCTTCACCAAGGACGAGATCTCCGCGTCAGCCAGTAGTGCCGCCTTCCCTATAGCATCAAGCCCTTCACGGATGAGGTATTATGTGACGTTGCTCCTATTGATGTTTTTGATGTATTATTAGGACAACCATACTTGTGGAAGCGTCATGCTGTGTATGAGTCTCGACCTCGTGCTGTTATTATTACTTTGGGAAGTAAGTTGTACAGGATACCAGAGGCACCACCTCCTACGACTGTCTCTTTGGTTACTGCAAAACAATGTAGTAAGCTCATTTCCCAAACCAGGAAATTCGTTTTCCTGATGATCCGCCCCCAGGGCAAGAAGAAGACTGTGGCCACGACCTCCAGACAGGGCCCCTCTGCACGACGACAACAAATGGATAAGGTCGTGGAGGAGTACGGGGACATCTTCACCTCACCCACGGGGGTTCCTCTGCACTGCCAGGTCAAGCACCCGATTGATCTGACCCCAGGTGCGCCGCTACCCAATGGACCGATCTATCGACGCTCTGTTCTGGAAAATGATGAAATCAAGAGGCAGATTCAGGAGCTGTTGCAGAAAGGTCACATCAGACCAAGTTCATCACCATGTGGGAGCCCGATCGTGTTGGTACAGAAAAAGGATGGGACGTGGAGACTCTGTATTGACTATCGGGCGCTGAACAAGATCACTGTCCGGAATAGGTACCCAATCCCACGGATTGATGACCTTCTGGACCAACTCCAAGGTGCAAAATATTTCAGTAAGATCGACTTGAAGTCTAGGTATCACTAGGTACCAATTGAACCCTCTGATGTGTGGAAGACTGCCTTCAAAGCCAAGGAAGGCCTTTTTGAATGGTTGGTCATGCCTTTCGGGTTGACGAATGCTCCCGCAACCTTCATGAGGATGATGGACGACATCTTGCGGCCATTCACCAACTCATTTGTAGTGGTGTACTTGGATAACATTCTGATCTTCAGCAAGACTTGGGAAGAGCACCTTCACCACATCCGACAAGTCCTCCAAACACTGCGGCAACACAAGTTGTGTGCCAATTTGGAGAAGTGCACGTTTGGCATGACCCGGGTTCAATATCTGGGATACATTATTGATGAAAGGGGGGTGCATGTGGATCCAGCCAAGATCCAAGTCATTCGGGATTGGCTAGCCCCAACCACTATAACAGAGCTTCTCAGCTTTCTGGGTCTTGCTAATTTCTACCGTAGATTTGTGTTGGGATTCTCTCATATCACTTGGCCCTTGAGTCAAGTCACCAAGGGAGGAGCAAGAGCAAAATTATTTTGGTCGGAACCTCAACAGAAGGCATTCACAGAATTGAAAAATCGCCTCTGTTCTGCCCCAGTGCTCACATTACCAGACTTGCAATAGCCATTTGAGATCGAGACAAATGCCTCTGACTATGCTATTGGGGCGGTTCTTACTCAACAGGGACATCCAGTGGCATATCACAGTGAGACATTGTCTGACACAGTTCGCAAGTATCCCACTTATGACAAAGAAATGTATTCCATTGTGCAAGCTTGTCGACAATGGAAGCATTACATTTTGGGGAAGGAAACAATCATCCACACGGACCACCGGCCCCTGCAGTTCATACAGACACAAGGGAAGTTGCAGAATGATCGCCATCAGAAGTGGTCCACATATCTGCAACAGTTTCATTTGAACATCAAGTAAAAGAAGGGTAGCACCAATAATGTTGCAGACTGCCTTAGCCGACCACCGATCGTGGCGCTCACCACCGTGCTCAACTCTTGTGGGCACGAGACTTCTGATTGGCCGCTTCTCTATGAGAGTGACCCAGAATTCGGCCACACTTACAAGGCACTCTTGGGGGACACGCAAGTTCCAAATTTTCACCTCCAAGATGCACTTTTATGTCACCTGGGACACCTTTGTGTTCCTTCAAGCGAGCGTGCCAAGATGATATGTGAAGCACACTACAGTCGAGTCACTGGGCATTTCGGGGTCGAGAAAACAGTAGCAATACTACAGAAGTATTTCTATTGGCCGAACCTTCGAAAGGATGTCGAGAAGCACATCAGATCCTGCACTGCTTGTGCCATTGCCAAACTGACCATCAAGAAGCAAGGCCTATATACTCCACTACCTACCCTAGTCGACCATGGGAATCCATATCCATGGATTACATGTCGGGCCTGCCCTCTACTAAGAATGGCAATGACTGTGTTTTCGCGGTCGTTGATAGATTCTCGAAGATGGCCATTATGGCGGCCTGTAAGAAGAATATCACAGCAGAAGCTACTGCTAAACTCTTCTTTGAACGAGTATGGGTGCACTTTGGGGTCCCACAGTCTATCATATCAGATCGAGATAGCAGGTTCCTTAGCACATTTTGGTCCAGCCTCTGGTCAATGATGGACACAAAGCTCACCAAGTCCACGGCTTTCCATCCCCAAACAGATGGCCAGACAGAGGTCGTCAACAGAATGATTGTACACATTCTGCGCATGTACAATTCAAAGCATCCACGCACATGGGACGAGAGCCTCCCTTATGTACAACATAGTTATAATCGGGCTCTCCACAGTTCAATCGGCCATAGCCCCTTTCGGGTGGGCTTGGGATTCCAGCCACTATGTCCCATTGACGTAGCCATGCCATTTGCAGCTGCTCAGGCCAATTCAGCTCATGTCCAGTCTGAAGTTGACAAAGCAAGTAGCTTCATCAAGCGCATTCAACACATCCGCCAACAGGTTCATGATATATTGGACAGAGCCAATGCGAAGTACAAGCAGCGCCATGATCAACACCGGGTGCCACACAACTTCCAGGTGGGCGACAAAGTATGGCTGCATTTGCAGAAGGAGCGCCTCACTGGACCTCACCGCAAGCTTCGCCCGCTCCGATACGAGCCGTACACCATCACCAAGGCTATAGGTAACAATGCCTTCGAGCTTAGTATTCCACCATTCCTTGGTCTGCACCCAGTCTTCAATGTGGATCGCCTTCGTCCTTACTTTCCACCTCTACTGGACACATCGGACATTGCAGAACAACTCACACCAACAGAGTTAAACCCAGACTGCATGGAACAGGCCACCACAGATTGTATCATGGACATGCAAATCAAGAACACTCGTCAACAGCAGATCCAACTGTATCGGGTTGTCAAAGCTGGCCAACTCCTGCACCAAGGAAAGTGGTTCACCGGGGACCAAGTTCAGCAGAAATTTCCTCATCTCATGGAGGAACTTAACGCAATGGGGACCATTGCTTCCTAAGGGGGGAGGAATGATCCAGGTGGATATTGGTGGCCACCCGCCTATTCCACTTGGTCCCCCACCATTGTCTCTTTCAGTTTTTCCGTTTTGGCATAACTTGCTATTTTTAGCAGTTTTTCGGGTCCTGAACTTCCGGAGCCGTTTTGAGGCCCTAAACGACGTTTTTTGGGTATGAAAGCGCCAGCGAATTTTTTGATA
>JAXQQM020060628.1:0-48005 GCA_034641835.2 Pinus albicaulis
GCCCAATTTTACCCTAAGTAAAATTGCTTTCACCATGTGAAATAACTCATTTGTTTATATTTCCCGGTCATATTTAACCCAAAACAAGGAAATTAATTAAATAAATCCTTATTTATTTAATTATTTCCTAATAATAAGTTATTTAAATCATTATTTAAATAATATTCTTAGTTAAATTTGACTAAATCATCCATAAATAGTTAAATAAATCATTATTTATTTAATTATATTCCCATCATTTCCCTAAAATGATAAATAAATCATTTATTTATTTATTATTTATAAATAAAGGAATTGACCCAAGTCAAAAATCCTTTTCCCTCCAACAAATATAATAAAATATTCCTAAAGGGTGATTCTAGAATTCGATTAATAATATTTTATTCATGCACCGAGTTCTAGACCGCCCTAATATTTTGTTATAAATAGAAGGGTTTTCCCCATTCATTAGTCACCTCCATTACATTAGATCACTCTGGATCTATACTAGGTCACATTCTCCATTTTTGCCTTGTGAGCTCCCATTGAGTTCTATGTTTGTTTGGGTTTTCTACAACAACAAGAGAGAGGAATTTTAGATCTGAAGTGCTGAGGACTTTCAAGAACCCATCCCATTGAGGAGAACCGGAAAACACCTTTCTTGTTTTGCTCTCAGGTACCCCCTTTTAATATAATATAAAAATTCTTTCAAATGCATTGTTCTTGTCTTGTCTATTGGATGCATGGAGCCACATTTTACTTTATCTACTTAATGTCTTTTATGCTTAGATCTGGATTTGTGCAGCATTATTTGGATCACCTAATTGCAGATTTAAAGATATTTGGCAGCCATAATCGATGTTAGGGCTATTTGTTATGCGTAGCTAAAGTGGTCTTTTACGACAAAATATTCATACTAACAACAATAATGTTAAATGGCCTCAAGTACATCCCAATAAAATATACAAGAAGGAAAGACCCTCCTTGGTACAATATGATGCTCATAAAAAATAAAGGAGTATAAATCATAAAGCATAAATATACATCCTCTATCATGTACTTTGGTCATTGAGCTGAAATGGCTCAATTGAAAGTTCTCCCTCACTTAAAATGAGTAGGGAAGTGGTTGTGATAACCTATCCATCATCATCTAGGCTATGCATCTCTCCATATTATCCTATATCACCCGTTGCTTCCATGACTTAGCCCATATTATCCTTGCCTATTTAGACGACCTTACCGCACGTTCTAAACATCGGGCACAACACCTTCATGACCTGCGTACCATTTTTCTCTGATGCCGCAAGTATAAAATTCACCTTAACCCTTTGAAATGTGTCTTCTATGTTCCCTCCGGTCGTCTCCTCAGCTTCATCATGTCTAAAGACGGGATAACTCTCGACCCTTTGAAGGTTCAAGCCATTCTTGAACTTCCTCTACCTTGTACCTTACACCAGCTACAAAGTCTCCAAGGCAAAGCTAATTTTCTTCGCCGATTCGTTCCCGACTATGCCACTACTGCACACGGCTTCCTTAGACTTCTTCGCTCTCACACCCCTTTTGTCTGGGATACATACGCTCAAGAGTCTTTTGATGCCCTCAAGCATGCTCTCACATCCGCTCCCTTGATCCGTCCCCCTGACTTTGACTGAGATTTCATCCTATACATCTCCGCTTCCACAGATTCGGTTGCTGGTGTCCTTATCCAGGAGGATGATAACGGTGTCGAACATGTGATCTATTATGTTAGTAAGAACCTTGCCGGTCCACCTGTGTCCTACTCGCATGAAGAAAAATTAGCACTAGCTGTCGTGTTCTCAGTCCAAAAATTGCGTCATTATATCCTCATGCGTTCCACCAAGGTTGTGACTGATTCCAACCCCATGGCTTTCCTATTGAGTCGCCGCATCCTCAATGGGAAGTACACCCGTTGGGTCGTTATCCTCCAAGAATTCGACCTTGAATTTGTCACCCCAAAAATTAAGAAAGGTTTAGTCCTCGCTGAACTCATTTCTGATCTACCTACCAGAACACAAGATACTCCAATTAATGATGCTCTTCCCGATGAACATTTGTTTGCCATCACCACCGACGATCCTTGGTACGGTGACATCCTTACTTACTTGCAAACCCAAAAGTTCGCCCTCCATCTCGATCGAGATGCTCGATGACGTATCCGACACCAAGCCTCTCGCTACCTTCTAATCGGCAATGACCTTTATCATCGCGGGGTAGATACTGTCCTTCGTCGTTGTCTCACACACGCTGAAGCCGAACAAGTCCTCAATGCCTGTCATAGCGGCGCTTGTGGTGGCCACCTCTCCGGCCTCGCCACCGCCCAAAAAATCATGCGTGCTGGGTATTTTTTGGCCTTCTCTCTTCAGTGATTGCATTGAAGCAGTCAAACACTGTTCCAATTGCCAAAATTTCGCCCCCAAGGCGCGAGCTCCTCCCGCTCCTCTCCATCCTATCGTCATCGCCGATTCTTTTTGTAAATGGGCCATCGACTTTATGGAATGTCGACCCCCATCTACTAGTAACCACAAATATATCATCGTGGCGGTTGACTATTTCACTAAATGGGTCGAAGCTATGCCAACGTTTAACAATACGGCAGCCACTGCAACCCTCTTTTTCTTTAACCATGTCATTGCTCGATTCGGAGTTCCAAAACAACTAGTCTCGGACCATGGCCGACATTTCGAAGATCAGATTTGGCAAGAGCTATCCTCCCTATTGGGTTTCGAGCACCAATTTTCATCTTCTTATTACATTGCATGCGGTCTCAAACGGGTGGGAAACCTTTGTCCTTTGTTCCAATTGCCAACATTTCGCCCCCAAGGCGTGAGCCCCTCCTGCTCCTCTCCATCCTGTCATCACAACCGATCCTTTTTGTAAATGGGCTATCGAATTTATGGAATGTCGACCTCCATCTTCTGGTAACCACAAATATATCATCGTGGTGGTTGACTATTTCACTAAATGGGCCGAAGCTATGCCTACGTTCAACAATACGGCAGCCACTGCAGCCCTATTTTTCTTTAACCATGTCATTGCTCGATTCGGAGTTCCAAAACAGTTAGTCTCAGACCATGGCCGACATTTTGAAGATCATATTTGGCATGAGCTGTCATCCCTATTGGGTTTTGAGCACCAATATTCATCTTCCTATTACCCCCAAGGTAATGGCCACGTTGAAGCGGTTAACAAAATTCTTATGACCATGCTTCAACGAACAGTGAATAAGCACAAAACCAACTGGCATCTCATGCTCTTCCCTGCTTTGTGGGCTTATCGCACTTCTGTTAAAGCCGCCACCGGTTTCACTCCTTTCCACCTTGTCTTTGGCGAGGAGGCAGTCTTACCAATCGAATGTGAAATTCCTTCCCTTCATTTAGCCGTTGAACTTCTCCCGGATACCCAACCTCTAGAACAACGACTTATCATGCTTGAGCGCGCCTCTGAAGACAGTCGTGTTGCATTGCAAACTCTTGAAGCGGCCAAAAAGCGCACCAAAGCTCAGTATGACAGGAAAGTACATCCTCGCACCTTTCATGAAGGTGACCTTGTTCTAGTATACGACCAGGCCCACGATACCCTTGGTCATGGGAAGTTCGACTCATTATGGCTAGGTCCTTACATCATTAGTAAAGATCTTGGGAAGGGAGCCTATCTTTTAGAGGACTTTGAAGGCCACCCCCTTCCTAATCCTCGTAATGCACTCTATCTTAAGAGATATTACCCTTAGCATTTCCCACTCGAAAAGCATGTTTTCTCTCCTTGTAGCTAGCCAGTGTATGTTTGTTTTTACCATTCACTACTTTACCAGGACACCTGTTGTCCACGAAGTTTTCATTTCCCTCTTCTCCAAATCAGATTTCCTCACTTACAACATTTTTCCTTGGGGCACCGCTTGGCCTCCATATTTATTCTTGTTTGTGTCGATTTCTGTCATGATATACCATTTTGTACTCATGTTTTTTCAGGTCCCCTTTGGACCTTTCATCATTCCATCATCATCATCCGTGTCTACTTGTTCGTCGCTCTACTATTTTCCCTCGTGCCTTAGTCGGGGTTCCCTCATTACCTCACCTATGGCGGACCTACTTCTGTCAACATCATCTCATGTACTCCAGAAGCCAGGTCTGGGGGGCAGTGTACCTTGGTTCGAGCTCTTCCTAGCATGATAGTGATATATACACTCGATGGTCCAGTGACGCAGCAGCAGCTATTTGTGATTCCCGGGCATGTGTGAGATGTCTCAACCCTCATGAGGGGGTGGCCCTGCAGGTAGCCCCCCACATGCCCGGATGACTTCTTCATTTCTGCCCTTGATGCAGCTCCTCTCATTTGATGATATCGGCCTCAACCGCTTGCAGTGCCTTTCCGATTCGCATGTATCTGTCACATTTTGTGAGCCCTTCCCCATGTGTAGGGGGCATTTAGGTGTCTTTGTATCTCATGTACTACCATATTATTGTATAAGTCCTGACGATTATTCCAGGCATCGCATGTATGTGGGATTCATCATGTTATTTATCTGGCTCATGTTTAGGCCAGCACATGCTTCATTATTGCGTTCCATGGTTTTCCGGGTGCCTTATTCTTTGTACTTCGTCTCGGCAGGCATAGGTATGCCTCCCCCGCCGCCTTTAGCACAGGTACCACTTCATAACTTAGAGACTTGTTTCACCTATAAGTCTCGTCTCCTCAGGGTCTAGTCCTTTAGCACCTCAGACATCCTTACATTCCTCTCTCTCACGTCACTCTTGATGACTAGTGATTGAGTTCTTACAATGTACTTTGGTCATACGATTTGCTCCTAACACTCGTACGTTGGGGGCCAATCTGTTACACCATTTTTTGGTCATCTAACCTATTACTATTAGATGAACCCAAGTACACCATGTAAGACCAATTTTACCCTAAGTAAAATTTCTTTCACCATATAAAATAACTTATTTGTTTATATTTCCTGGTCATATTTAACCCAAAACAAGGAACTTAATTAAATAAATCCTTATTTTTTTAATTATTTCCTAAGAATAAGTTATTTAAATCATTATTTAAATAATATTCTTAGTTAAATTTGACTAAATCATCCATAAATAATTAAATAAACCATTATTTATTTAATTATATTCCCATCATTTCCCTAAAATGATAAATAAATCATTTATTTATTTATTATTTACAAATAAAGGAGTTGACCCAAGTCAAGAATCCTTTTCTCTCCAACAAATATAATAAAATATTCCTAAAGGGTGCTTCTAGAATTCGATTAATAATATTTTATTCATGCACCAAGTTCTAGACCGCCCTAATATTTTGTTATAAATAGAAGGGTTTTCCCCATTCATTAATCACCTTCATTGCATTAGATCACTCTGGATCTACTCTTGGTCACCATTTTTCCATTTTTGCTTTGTGAGCTCCCACTGAGTTCTATGTTTGTTTTTCTACACCAATAAGAGAGAGGAATGTTAGATCTGAAACACTGAGGACTTTCAAGAACCCATCCCACTGAGGAGAACCGGAAAACACCTTTCTTGTTTTCCTCTCAGGTGCCCCATTCTTTAATATAATATAAAATTCTTTTAAATACATTGTTCTTGTCTTGTCTATTGGATGCATGGAGCCATATTGTATTTTATCTACTTAATGTCTTTTGTGCTTAGATCTGGATTTGTGCAGCAAACTTAAAGATATTTTGTAGCCATAATCGATGTTAGGGCTATTTGTTATGCATAGCTAAAGTGATATTTTATGACAAAAGATTCATACTAACAATTGGCGACTCCACACGGGTTTTATTTTGCGATCGTTGTCGTTTCATATATTCCTGCATATCCAGCTATTTCAGACCCTAGGGTTTCTCTTCCATTTTCTGTTTTTCCTATTTTTATGGTGCTTTCCACCTCTAAAACCCTCAAAAAGTCAAATTTTTAACTTCCGTGTGTTTCTAGCCTTATTGCGTAGGTGACAAACATCAGCTGCAGCTGAGATGACATTTTTTTCTGAAATCTGCCGCTGAGAGAGCCGAATCTACAGGTCGCACTTATCGGCCCAAAAAGTGTGACCTGAGCCTCAGGATGCACTTTTCTGCCCCAAACCTGCGACCTGGACTGAAAACAGGTCAGAACCTGCAACCTGCACTTTTTCTGCAAATTTTCCAGCACTTTTTTTGGGTTTGTCTGAAGCTTCCGTCAGGGTTTTCAGCCTCTGTCTCTGCCCGTTTAGACCTATTTCTGATCTGCTTCACTCAACTAAGAGGGAATATTTCCCCTTAGGGCTCTAGTACCCTCCACTTTTTGTGGGAGAGTCTTTGCTGTTTAAGAAGTTTGAATTTCCAGAGTTTCAGCCTTATTTCTCTCAGATCTGATACCTCATTTTTAGATCCCTTTAGATCAGCTCTTCTCCCTTTCAAATCACCTCATATAGTTTTGTTTGGGTTCATTTCTAGGGCCGCCCCCTTGTCCCTTCTATTTTTAGCTGATCTCCTCCTTTTTAGTAGCAACCTTGCCTCTGCCTCTTTGCTGTTCTCTGCACCTCTTTTCAGTAGATTTCCCCTTTAGATCCCAGTCCCTCCCGACCTTAGATCTATTGGCCTCTTTTTAGCGTGCTTTGCTTATTTTTTCCCTCTTATAGGCTAGTTTTGAGACATCCACCTTCTTGGGTTAGATTGATGCATTGGTAGCTGTTAATTTTCTGGTCTTTTCGTCTTATTTACTGCAGATTTATTTTCAGTTACGCAGCACACTTTTTATTTTACTCTCAAAATGTCTAGGTTTAAACAATTAAAATTAACGCATGACACACACTGACCCTAAGAGAAGAAGCGCCTGGTTAACACCGCTTGGAAAAGACTTTAAAATCAATTGTCACTACACCTCTCTGCCCTTGACCTCACTTGATTTTGTCCCTCCCTGCCTTTGTCATTTTTTCTTCTTCCCGTCATCATTGCGCCCCCAAGGCGCCTCTCCCAGAGACTTCTTGGCCTTCACCCTCAGTTTCCGATTGGTCAACTTCCTCCTTCTCGTCATCATCGAGTAAATCCTCCCCCGAGTCTGCACTATGACTCTTCCTCTGATTGTTCGGGTTCTCCCCCTACTTCTGGTTCTCCCCCTGTCACTTTCACCATGTCTACTTCAGGACCTACTACCAGCAGCAACCCCAGTACTACTGCTGGGTCTGTTTCTAGTGGAACCACCTCGGGACCTACCTTGACTGCCCCATTGCTCCCTTATATGGCCAGCCTTAGTCTCCCCGACTTCAATCAGCTGATCAATGACCCTATCCACCATGATGTTAGTTGGTTTGCTATGCCAACCAAGCTCCCCTCCGACATTCCCAAGTTCGAAGGCCTTGCTAGTGAAGATCCCTCCAACCATATCCAATCCTTCCATATGTGGTGTTCCTCCAATTCCATTACTGATGACTCCATTCATCTTAGATTTTTCCAACGCATGCTTACCGGTGAAGCTTCTAAATGGTATGTTGAATAGGCCACCTCCTCCCATACCACTTTTGCGACCATTGACCAAGACTTTTTATCTTATTTCCAGCTCCCTCTCTGATACGACACTAGTACCGAGCTTTTAACTTCTTTCTGTCAATCCTCTTCGACCCGCCTCTCCGCTCATGTCCAGGAATGGCGGCGAAGAAGAAGCTTATGTCGTGCTCCTCCCTTTGAAGATCGGGTTTATATGGACTGGTTCCTGTGCTCTCTCTTACCTCCCATTGTCAAAGATATCACCTCCCATTTCCCTCAAACCAAAGAAGCCACCCTCCAAATAGCCTTGAAATATGACCTTATTTATGCTTAATCTGGTTATGTTTATATCGTCCTTCCTGACCTCCCCAAGCCCGGCGGCACTAACGCCCCGGGGGCATCTCACTCTGCTGACAGTATCGTTAGAGCTCTTTCCCATACCTCTGCCCAACCTCCTATGGGCTATGGTTTCCCTCCAGGAGGGGCCAACTCCTCTAGCACCTTTCCCCCTCCAGGTAACATGTATCCAGGATACGATATACCTCCTCCTTTTCCCCCTACTCCTGCTTACCTCCATGCTGCCCATCCTAACCCTTATCCTTACCCACAACCTGGTGTCCCATCTCCTCCAGCATTTGGACCTCTCACCCCTTTGCCTTCTCCACCCTAGCGCAACACTAACACCCCCTCCCGGGCATGTATTTGTGTATGAGACGCGACAATTCTCTTCCTTCTCGAAAAGAAAGGAGAAAGGCAATCAATACGCACGTGTGTCGTGGACCCAATCCTTCCAATATCGAATCTACCACTGCCAACCAGCCACAGGGCCCTCCGCCCAAGCCGAATAGGCCACTTCGCACCAATAAGCCCTGTTCATGTTGCGGTGTTTATGGTCACTACACTCACGATTGTCCCTTATTACCACAAATGTGGCAGCTGTGGGATTCTCAGGCCACCGTACAGGGACAACAATCCTCCCCTACTACACCTCCCACCCCTGTTACTTCTCAACCTGCTGTGTTTACCGATCCTTTCCCACAACAAGGATTCGTGGCTACTCAACCACCTCATGCCCCGGTAACCACTCAACCTTCCCCTTCCGGTTCCTCTAATTACCAAATTCTCATGATGGCCTCTGACCCACCTCTCACTGTCGACCTCAACCTTCAAACTCGGTCCCGTCAGTATTCCACACCTCCTGTTCCGTCTATCTCTGAGTCTCTATTGTCAGGTCCTACATAGCCTCTATCGACACCAATGGTCCCTTGCAACTCCCTCCACCCAAAGCCGAGGTCCATCCCAAGACTCCTAAGGGACCATTACGCCGAAATGCTGCCTATAGTTGGGCTGCCCATTCATACAGCATAGTAGATGATCTGGCCCAATCTCCTGCTGCCATTTCAACACTGGAACTCCTCCAGTTGTGTCCTTCTCAAAAGAGGTCTCTACTATCTGTCGTGGGCGCTGTAGATCCTGCTGATGACCAATTGATTGTTTTCGACGCTCGTCAGTCAGACCATCCCCCTCTTTCTCCTTCGGTTGCTTTCCAAATCCCAGTCAAAATCCGAAATGCCAATGTTGCTCGGTGTATTATTGATTAGGGGACCTCTACCTGCGTAATGTTCGCTTCGGTTTGGAAACAACTCGGATCCCCTGAACTGGCCCCTTCCACCATCACCTTTCGTGCATGGGATGGCCATGCCTCCCAGCCCATTGGCCTATTCCGTAACTATCATATCACCCTTGCCGACAAGACTGTTTGTGTCGAAGTTGAAGTTATCGACTCCCCTCTTGACTACAACATCCTTTTGGGGTGTAGTTACACCTATGCCATGTCTGTCATCCCATCCACAGTCCACCGCAAGATGTTCTTCCCTCACAATGGCAAGATCGTCACCATTGACCAGTTGACCTACCATGAACCAAAATCTCAGACCTCCCCTGAGTCCACCATCTCTACTGTCACCAACAACAAAACTATTGATTATTTGACCAGTGTTTCCCCCGGCGTCTACAAAGACTCCTCCTTGCTTGGCACCTTTTTGGACTCCCCTCCCGTCTCTGATCCTAACTTGGCGAATGTTTTCATGATGCAATCGTCTTGGGCCAACCTTACAGAGCCCACTTTGGCTAGTCATCCACCTCAACCTCAACCAGCTCCTAGCCCTTCGCCCCCGTTAGCCACCCTTATTCCTTCTAAATCTTCTTCTACAGACACTCCTCCTAGGTCGATTTCACCTGAAATCAACCACCTTAACACCATTCCTCCTGGCCATTTCCATGCTGGTCAGATCCCTTTCCTTTCTCCCCCTCCCGGATCTTATTCGGTCCCTACCTTGGCCACCCTATCCCTCCCCAACTTGACCTTGGGTATACCTGTCTGGTATCTTGACCCTCCATCCACCACTCCGCCAGGTCAACCTAAACCATATATTACTTTGACCCTGGTTCAACCAATCCCCACAACTTCTCTTGCTACACTGGTACCTCAGTCACCTCAACCAGCACCGCCTCTTGTTGCAACCGCTTCGAGTAAAAATGGCAAAGCTCGCAAGGGGGCATCAAAGAACAAACCTACCCTGCCCAACCCTACCCCTCCTCGGCCTCCCAAGCATCCCATCCAGTGTGCTATGTGTGATGTTGTTGGTCACGCCACTCATACCTGTCCTGAATTACCGCCTCTCAAGACCATGGTTAATGAAACGTTCCCAGAATCAGACATCCCAAAAGTCCATGTCACCATACCGAATTCTACCCCGAAACTTAAGAACTTGCGCACCAATCACCCTTGTTCTTTGTGCAATTTCTATGGCCACTATACCCACCTTTGCCCCCGCCTTGACGAGTATCGTGCTTCTTTAGCCACATACTGCCAATTTGAAGCAGCCCTCGCCCGTAATCCTTCTTCCCTCACACCAGACCACTTGTCTACCACGATTACCATTTCTCCTCCTGATACTGAAATGAACGAACCTTCAGCTACCATTTCCTACCTTTCCTCATCACCGCGATTCTCGGCTACCAACCCCTTAGTACCTTCCCCCGACGCTTTGCCTGATCATCCCTCTACCTCATCAGGTCAACCTATTCCATCCTCTATTCCCATCTTCCAGTCCGATGAAGACATCATGGAAGCCATGACCAACCCTGATTTTCCATGGGACGATATGCACCATCGTGCATATTTCCTCCCACATCAATCCCATGACCAATATGCCCTCGAATCCAAAGACTTCATCCCTGATAAAGTCGATTGGTTCAAAAACTCCATCCCTACACCTGATGCTTTCAAAGAAGGCAATATGGCTAATATCTCTCCCACCATCAAAATCAGCATTTCTATCAAGCCAGGTATTGAAGAACATATCACCATGGGCGCCCAATGCACTCCGGAAGAAATTGAAGCCTACACGAAACTCTTCAAAGAATTTCGTGATGTTTTTTCCTGGTCATACTCAGAAATGCCTGGACTCGATCCTGCCATTGTCGAACATCACATCGACACATGGCCTGATGCCATTCCAGTTCGTCAAAAGTTGAGACCCATCCATCCTTCTAGACGTGAAGCCATCAAAGCTGAAATCGACAAGCTCCGGCAGGCTGGTTTCATTTACCCCATTGAATATACCACTTGGGTGTCTAACCCAGTTCCCGTCCTCAAAAAACAAGGCACCATTCGTGTTTGCACCGACTTTCGCGATCTGAACAAAGCTTGTCCCAAAGACAACTTCCCCACACCATTTATTGACCAAATCATCGATGAGTGTGTGGGGCACGAGATTCTCTCCTTTATGGATGGCTTCTCCGAATACAACCAAATTGTTATCCATCGTGCTGATCAACTTAAAACCGCGTTCATTAGTCCGTGGGGCACTTTCGCATACCGAGTCATGCCATTTGGCCTTAAAAATGCTGGCACCACCTTTCAACGAGCCATGTCTTAATGCTTCCATGAATTAGCCCATATTATCCTTGCCTATTTAGACAACCTTACCGCACATTCTAAACATCGGGCGCAACACCTTCATGACCTGTGTACCATTTTTCTCCAATGCTGCAAGTATAACATTCGCCTTAACCCTTTGAAATGTGTCTTCTGTGTTCCTGCTGGTCGTCTCCTTGGCTTAATCGTGTCTAAAGATGGGATAACTCTTGACCCTTTGAAGGTTCAAGCCATTCTTGAACTTCCTCTGCCTCGTACCTTACGCCAGCTACAAAGTCTCCAAGGCAAAGCTAATTTTCTTCGCCGATTCGTTCCTGACTATGCCACTACCGCACACGGCTTCCTTAGACTTCTTCGATCTCACACTCCTTTTGTCTGGGATACATATGCTCAAGAGTCTTTTGATGCCCTCAAGCATGTTCTCACATCCGCTCCCTTGATCCGTACCCCTGACTTTGAACGAGATCTCATCCTATACATCTCCGCTTCCACATATTCGGTTGCTGGTGTCCTTATCTAGGAGGATGATAACGGTGTCGAACATGTGATCTATTATGTCAGTAAGAACCTTGCCGGTCCACCTGTGTCCTACTCGCATGAAGAAAAATTAGCACTAGATGTCGTGTTCTTGATCCAAAAATTGCATCATTATATCCTCATGCGTTCCACCAAGGTTGTGACTGATTCCAACCCCATGGCTTTCCTATTGAGTCGCTGCATCCTCAATGGGAAGTACGCCCGTTGGGTCGTTGTTCTCCAAGAATTCAACCTTGAATTTGTCACCCAAAAAAGTAAGAAAGGTTTAGTCCTAGCTGAACTCATTTATGATTTGCCTACCTGGATGCAAGATACTCCAATTAATGACGCTCTTCCTGATGAACATTTGTTTTCCATCACCACCGACGATCCTTGGTACGGTGATATCCTTAATTACTTGCGAACCCAAAAGTTCACCCTTCACATTGATCGTGATGCTCGACGACGTATCCGACACCAAGCCTCTCGCTACCTTTTAATCGGCAATGACCTTTATCGTCGCGGCGTAGATACTGTCCTTCGTCGTTGCCTCACCCATGCTGAAGCCGAGCAAGTCCTAAATGCCTGTCATAGTGGCGCTTGTGGTGGCCACCTCTCTGGCCTCGCCACTACCCAAAAAATCATGCGTGCGGGGTATTTTTGGCCTTCTCTCTTCAGTGATTGCATTGAAGCAGTCAAACACTGTTCCAATTGCCAACATTTCGCCCCCAAGGCGCGAGCTCCTCCTGCTCCTCTCCATCCTGTCGTCACAGCTGGTCCTTTTTGCAAATGGGCCATCGAATTTATGGAATGTCGACCTCCATCTGCTGGTAACCACAAATATATCATTGTGGCGGTTGACTATTTCACTAAATGGGCCGAAGCTATGCCTACGTTCAAAAATACGGCAGTCACTGCAACCCTCTTTTTCTTTAACCATGTCATTGCTTGCTTCGGCATTCCAAAACAGTTAGTCTCAGACCATGGCCGACATTTCAAAGATCATATTTGGCATGAGCTCTCCTCCCTATTGGGTTTTGAAAACCAATATTCATCTTCTTATTACCCCCAAGGTAATGGTCAAGTTGAGGTGGTTAACAAAATTCTTAAGACCATGCTTCAACGCACGGTGAATAAGCACAAAACCAATTGGCATCTCATGCTCTTCCCTTATTTGTGGGCCTATCATACTTCTGTTAAAACCACCACCGGTTTCACTCCTTTCCACTTTGTCTTTGGCAAGGAGGCCATCTTACCAATCGAGTGTGAAATCCCTTCCCTTCACTTGGCCGTTGAACTTCTCCCTGATACCCAACCTCTAGAACAACGACTTATCATGCTTGAGCACGCCTCTGAAGACCGTCATATTGCACTGCAAACTCTCGAAGTGGCCAAAAAGTGCACCAAGACTCAGTATGACTGAAAAGTACAGCCTCGCACCTTTCATGAAGGTGACCTTGTTCTAGTATATGACTAGGCCCACGATACCCTTGGTCATGGGATGTTCGAATCATTGTGGCTAGGTCCTTACATCATCAGTAAAGATATTGGGAAGGGAGCATATCTTTTAGAGGACTTTGAAGGCCACCCCCTTCCTAATCCTCGCAATGTACTCTATCTTAAGAAATATTACCCTTAGAATTTCCCACTCGAAATGCATGTTTTATCTCCTTGTAGATAGCCAGCATAGGTTTGTTCTTCTCATTCACTACTTCACCAGGACACATGTTGCCCACGAAGTCTTTCTTTCCCTCTTCTCCAAATCGGATTTCCTCACTTACAACACTTTTATTTGGGGCATCGCTTGGCCTCCATATTTATTCTTGTTTGTGTCGATTTCTATCATGAGATACCATTTTGTACTCATGTTTTTCGGGTCCCCCTTGGACCTTTCATCATTTCTTCATCATCATTAGTGTCTATTTGTTCTTCGCTCTACTATTTTCCCTCGTGCCTTAGTCGGGGTTCCCTTATTGCCTCACCTATGGCAGACCTACTTCTGTCGACATCAGCTCATTTACTCCAGAAGTCAGGTCTACTGGGCAGTGTACCTTGGTTTGATCTCTTCCTAGCATGATCGTGATATATACACTTGATGGTCCAGTAACGCAACAACAACCATTGGTGATTCCTGGGCATGTGTGAGATGTCTCAACCCTCATGAGGGGGTAGCCCTGTAGGTAGCCCCCCACATGCCCGGTTGACTTCATTTCCACCCTTGATGCAGCTCCTCCCATTTGATGATATCAACCTCAACCGCTTGTGGCGCCTCTTTGATTTGCACGTATCATTTAGAGTTTGTGAGCCCTTCCCCGCGTGTAGGGGAATTTGGGTGTATTTGTATCTCATGTACTACCATATTATTGTATAAGTCCTGACGATTATTCCAGGCATCACATGTATGTGGAATTCATCATGTTTTATCTGGCTCATGTTTAGGCCAACACATGCTTCATTATTGCGTTTTGTGGTTTTCTGGGCGCCTTATTCTTTGTACTTTGTCTCGGCGGGCATAGGTATGCCTCCCCCGCCGCCTTTAGCACAGGTACCACTTCATACACTAGAGACTTGTTGCACCTGTAAGTCTCATCTCCTCAAGGTCTAGTCCTTTAGCACATCAGACAACATTACACTTCTCTCTCTCACTTCCCTTTTGATATTTAGTGATTGAGTTCTTACAACGCACTTCGGTCATACGATTTGCTCCTAACACTTGTACGTTGGGGGGCAATCTGTTACACCATTTTTTTGGTCATCTAACCTATTATTATTAGATGAACCCAAGTACACCATGTAAGACCAATTTTACCCTAAGTAAAATTGCTTTCACCATATAAAATAACTTATTTGTTTATATTTCCTAGTCATATTTAACCCAAAACAAGGAACTTAATTAAATAAATCCTTATTTATTTAATTATTTCCTAAGAATAAGTTATTTAAATCATTATTTAAATAATATTCTTAGTTAAATTTGACTAAATCATCCATAAATAATTAAAAAAACCATTATTTATTTAATTATATTCCCATCATTTCCCTAAAATGATAAATAAATCATTTATTTATTTATTATTTATAAATAAAGGAATTGACCCAAATCAAGAATCCTTTTCCCTCCAACAAATATAATAAAATATTCCTAAAGGGTGCTTCTAGAATTCGATTAATAATATTTTATTCATGCACCGAGTTCTAGACCGCCCCAATATTTTGTTATAAATAGAAGGGTTTTCCCCATTCATTAGTCACCTCCATTGCATTAGATCACTTTGGATCTACTCTTGGTCACCATTTTCCATTTTTGCTTTGTGAGCTCCCATTGAGCTCTATGTTTGTCTTCAAATGAAAGGAATGTTAGATCTGGCTCTTGAGGACTTTCAGAACCCATCAGGGAGAACCGAGGAAAACACCTTTCTTGTTTCCTCTCGGGTGCCCATTCTTTAATATAATATAAAATTCTTTTAAATACATTATTCTTGTCTTGTCTATTGAATTGCATGGAGCCATATTGTATTTTATCTTCTTAATGTCTTTTGTGTAGTTCTAAATTTGTGCGGCAAATCTAAATATATTTTGCGGCCATAATCGATGTTAGGGCTATTTGTTATGTGTAGCTAAATTGATCTTTTACGACGAAAGATTCATACTAACATCTAGAATGGTGCATGGGACTCTAGATATCAAGAGATCAAGATAATTTTTCAAAGGTGCAAGTGGCCTTCCTCCTGAAACAAGTGCTTCTACAGTAAGTGGTGGTGAAGGCTTCTTCCCCTCTGATTTCTTCTTGTCAAACTTCTTGATCAACCTATGAGTAAAGTATGTGTATGTAGTCACTCTTTCATGACTCAAATGGTTGAACCACCAGCTATGTGCTTCACCCTGAAGGTGCAGCGCTGCAATCTCAATAGATTCTTTCTCTACTACTGGATGTAGTAGAAAAAATGCATCCAACTTCTTTCCACGAGCCTTTGTTGTGCATGAGGATGACCCATCAAAGGCAGACAATAGAAATATGTTTCCCTTCATTCTTCTACTACTGCAAGGTCTCCTTTCTTCTTTGAGTTGAATGAACTATGGAAGAGTTAGATTCTTCTTGATAACTCTAGGTTGAGACGTATATTCTGCAAGATATTCACTTAGAATCTCATGATCTAAGTATTCTTCATTTCTATGCCTCTTGTATTTCAAAGAAAAGGCCATAGTATGTTTCTTTGGAGCTTTATGAAATACCAGATCTTCTTTTTGCTGATAGGAAGTACTTGGACCTTCCTCATCTTGAAACCCTAAAGTGGTTTCACTTTCTTTCTCCAATGTTCTTTGCTTGAGCTCCTTGGTGAGGTCCTTCTTAGATCTAAAAAGATATGAGATGAAACTCATTCCTCCCATCATTCTGATCTCTTTCTTCTTCTATAGAATCTTGGCTTGAAACTCACAGCCTGAGCCAAATATCATGCTCTGATACCACTGTAATATTCCCAAATGGGAAAACTCAGCAATACATGCTAAAATAATGCATTTTTCAGAAATGTATGCAATGAAAGTTAAATGCAGCTCATGTATCCCTTAGATATGATATTATAATAACTAGATCTGAAAGGAAATCATAAACAAATCACTATTGCATAGTTAAACATGCCTCCCATTCCATAAATAGCTCAAAATCATGCAAAAATAGGGATTGCAACCATGTATGAAAGCTGGAATACCATGACAACATTATTTTATTACCTCTGCAATAGCAGTAGGTTATACATCAGATCTAGAGCAAGTATGTGGACAAAAATTTAGATTTATGGTAGATCCATGCACTATAAAAGCTCTTTTATCAATCCCCCTTGGGGTTTTCAGCAAAACACCATGTACAAAGTCTAGATCTGAGATCTAAGACTGCAGATCTATGGAAATATTCAAATATGGAAAGTGGATCTGATCTGATATAAACAAGAAGATGATATCCTCCAACAGATGTCCAAATTGAAGGGTAGATCCCCAACACTCAGAAAATCAGCTCTCCAAATGGTGCACTGAATCACCCTGTAGCAGCTCCTTTAAAAATAACGCAGATCTGGACTTATTCTGCGCTGTAGGGGACAAAATATTGTTGGCCTGTAGCCAAGATATGGAAATGAAGCTCAACTCTTCTAATATTGTCCTCTCAATGGAGTAGAACCCTCCTCCACTAAAAAGAAGCACTGAAATGGCCTAGATCTGAAGATCTAGCCTCCACTTGCTGCAGCTTACTGAAACATGCAAACCTCAACAGGATATGCGCTATCAAAGGAAGATGAAGCTTGGCCTCAAGCCAGATAGTGGACAATATGGTGCAAGACTCTTCCAATAGCTCCTCAAGGAAAGAGAAGGAATTCCTAAACAAGAAGACCTTGCGCTAAACAACACTCTATCTCAGCTAAACAACTAGAGAAAGAAATATGTCTAAAAAGACCATATACTCAGAAAATCATAATCATAAGCTAACCCCATATGGCTACCATCCTCCTCCTTATAAACAATGTGAGCCTTCTCACCTTTGATCCCACTCACTAGGGTTTCCATCTTCATGCAATGAATCTCCCTCCAAAACTGTGATGTCCCATCATCAATACCACTCCTCCATAACAAAGCTGATGGATTTGGTCAATCTTGACTGGATCTCCATGCAATGTATTCTTCCACACTCAAGGTGGCTTTATTCTAACTATCTTAACAGATCCATATTCCCACTGAGTTATCCTCCATTAATGTTCCACATCCTCCACATTAGCTTATTTGACTTGGGAAAACTTGACTTTGTCCACATGCATTTGGTCCTTGTTCACACATGAAGGTGTTTTATCCAGATGTGAATATGATCCCTTCCCCATTAAGAAGGTTTTTATTGCTGCTAGAAAGATTTATGGGTCTCCCTACCCATTTATTCTTCTATCTAAGAGCAAAATTAAAATTTAATATTCCCTCTGTTGCATTCTAAGTAAGGAATATGACACAAAGATTAAACTTACGGAGAATGTTGGTGAATTTTGGGAAATAGTATAGTTTGAGTATCGCTAGGAGACTTAAAGGAGAGATGATCAACTTCAAAGTTTATAGATGAGGATCTAGATAATTTTCTAGAAGTTGATGGAGATCTAGAGGGAGAGAGATTTTTTGATTGACCTTTAGATTGATCAGACCTTTGTGCCATTCACTTGGCCCTCCTTCTAGTGCCAGTGTTTTGAGGCCTCGGAATTCCGTTGCCAAAACATGGGGGAAAACCACCCGGTCCGGACCTTAAATCAACTCCTTTTCCATTTGGTATAGTGGTTCCGACTAGGGATAATGGGACCAGTTTCCCAATAAGGATGATTTTGAGGGTGTTTGTGAATATAGCATGCAAATGGATAATGATTTTAATCTATATGCATCTATCTAAATTATTAATCTAATATATACCCGGGGTGTTTTTCCTTTATGCGATCTAAAATGATATCTTTCAACTATCAGTAATATAGATCATTTAACAGTTGAAAGAGATGAAAATTATGTAAAATGATTCTTCTAACAAAGTAGTTTTCATAGAAGAATTGTGAAAGAAATATCGCATTTATCAGTGTGATTACATATTCAATAAGAAACCATAGCTAAATATTAGAACGAAAGTGCATGTAATATTTATATATGATGACATTTCAAATATGTAATGCAATAAAAAGATATCTGTCAATTTATCAAAAAAAGACTTAATACAAGTGAATAGAAGTACCATATGTACGAAGTTCTAATCATGTAAAATGACAGCAATGAATCTCTTCCTTCTCACTTTTGAGAAATTTAAAGAGTACAGTAGTGTGTAATATTCCCAAATTTTCACCCGATATTTGGAATATTAGAGTTCTTAACTTTTTTAATGAATTGAGTAAATAAAACGATGGAGGGACCCATAATCCTCAATATGAATAAATATCCACTTTTTGTGTGTGAATGTGGATTAATTAAGCCTAGATCTACATAATGAGGTAGTTGAGCAACTACTAACGTGAATGAAATTGGAGATCATATCTAATTAATTGAGATAGATCAAGGAGGTTGATATAGTCAACTAAGAACTTGAAGATGTCAAACAGAAGATCTGGAGGATGATGTGCAATTAAAGCACACATGATGGAGAAGGTATACATTTCACCTAGACATGATGAATGATTTGGTCAAATAGTGCAGTCAAACATGGAGGATTTGGTCCACATGCACAACGCAGTCTAGATGAAGGCCAAGGCATGGGAAGGCTCAAACATTATATAAAGAAGATGAAGGAAAGGAGGGAGGTATGATAGTTATTCTTGATGTAAAGATCTTTTTAGATCTTGAATTGTCATGTGACATTCCATTGCTTTCTTGGGCCGTTTAGCAGAGATTGCAAGTGCTATTTAGCATAGGGTGTACCTGGTTGGGAATCCCACCTCGTTCTTAGAGTAGCTCTAGAAAGAGTATTTTAATTCATTCTACATCAAGAATTAGTGCCACATCTCTTTTCCTACTTTCTGCAGAACATTCATATTCAGAAATTGCATATTTCTGAAGATCAGTTTGGGAGGTGGAAGTTATCTTCAGTACTTTAGCTGGAGAACTAGTGAGGGTTTATTCCTATAACCTAGGGCTTATAGATCAACATTCCCAGAGCTTCACTTCAGATCTAGCATCAGGCCAAAAGTTATTGACCTCCTAGCAGCAGTATTTCCTTCAGGAATTATGCTGTCCAATTTGCATATCCAAAAGGAGGAAGGAAGTTACTAGCATTTCAGCTAGTAATCTTGTGAAGGATCATTCCTTCACATTGCCATCAGTCTTACCATCTACCTGGAGTTTACCAGGCATAAGGCCTCTCTTTCCCTCACAACGCAGTTTCTATTGACAGCTGTGTTGCAGCAGCTGTAATCATCATTGGAGGATTGAGAAGTTATATCTAAAGCTTCTAGCTTGTAAATCTGATGAAGGGATTATCCATTCAAGCTTAGATCTAGTCTTGCAACATATTTCAGCCATCTATTTGACAGATCTAGCTTTAGATATGTATTTCCCAGCAGATCAAGGATCAAATCCTAGGAGGGTGATTTTCCAAAGTTGCAGATCTGGAAAATCCTTTCTGGGTTATCTTGGGCATCCATCACATTAGCCAGATCTTGAATCTTGGCATCATCTGAGCTCCAGATTTGAGTAGATCTGCATTTTCTTTTTTAGCCTACAGCTTATTGTTTATATTCTGCTAAAGGGAAAGTGCAGTATTTGCTTTAGTGGCTCTTCAGTTACGCAGTGCCTATGGTGGCATGCTTTCTGAGTGATTCTAGGCCATCTCTTTGGCTAGATCTCCTCATATTTTGTACATTGTGTAACTGAATCTTCTCCAATATAATAAAATGGCTCAGCTTCTCTGTAAATTCTGATGTTGTCTTAAGATTTATTGTTTACTTAGTTGCAGTCCTTATATTTTGTTTAAGTATTAATGCATTCTCCCTTTTGGGATATTACATAGTGCAATAGTTAACTTTAATTGTCAAAAGATAATAGAGGCATTCCATTAATTTATCAAAGCATTCACAAACTTACAATAGTGCATTCTTTGCAAATGTTTTTGACAAATTTCTAGACCCTTCTCTAAATGCATGAAAAGGGTTTAAATACTAAACTAACTATACAATAAAAATGTATTATTACAAAAATATGTACGAAGTTTCAAACAACCTTCCCCAAAAAGCTAACTTTAAACTACCTAATTTAAACTACAATTTAGGAAATTAAACTAACAATTCTGATTTTATGAGTCCTGCCCTTCTTTTTGAATGTGGTCACGAAGTTGGCAAATATCTAACATTTCTTCGAGCCGAGCCGTCGCAATATCCTTGATCGGATCTATCCCTTGAAAATAGCATTTGAGATTGTTGACTGGGATCTTTTTTGTTGAATCTATAAGAGACTGCAAAGTTTGATGTTGATGACAAGGTTTGATCAAAAAATTCCAATAATTTTCTTGATCAAACTTATTTACCTTTTTAATCATTTCCTCTTGTGTATCTATTCTTTTCTTCCACTGTGTTTCCACCTCTCTTGTTTCTCAAAGATTCAATAATTTCGCTTGATATCTTGGATGTCTTTGCCGCTGCTTTCTCTGCCTATTTGAATATTTGCACTTCCCATTCTCTGAATATAATTTCTTTGTGAAGCTTATCTACTTGGGGTAGATTAGCTTCTTCCGTAAATATGAAACTTGTCACTGAATGTGCTCCAATTTTCTTCTCAAGTATTTCACATTCAAGTTTATGAATTTCTATCTACAGGATCATTATTTTATTTGAATCACAATAAGAATAAATTATAGAATCTTTATGACAAAACACTTCTTGTTCTTTATTAAACTTAGTGTTTAAATCCAGTGCCTCTTTGATAAATTTCTCTAATTGTGTTTGACTATGTAACTTAGTCATTGTTATTTCCAACTGTGCTTGTTTTTCATTAATCTTTGTCTGATGCTACAATTTGAGGCTTTCAATATATTTATGAAATTGGGATGTGTTTACTTTGACTTTCTCACTGGAATTGGATTTCTCTTCATTCAAAAACTTCTCTAATTCTTTTACTCTAGCTTCGCTTTGTTTTAGAAAAGATCTAACCTCAATAGCTTTATCAACAGTAGCAGTAGCATATGCCCCTGCATACTGTGATAATTTGGTTATATGTTCAGTAGGATCATCTGAGGAATCTTTCCATAATACATCAATTGATTCATCTGTAGGCATTGAAGTTGTTTCATCAATTCTCCTTCTTTTATTTCTTTTAACTACAACCTTGTAACTAGGACTGTAGAAAATATCTAATGAAAGAATATCTTCAATTTGTAGAACTATTTGATCTGTAGGGTAGGCCGGTATGACTTCTTTATCATGCATTGTTGGAACTATTTGTAGTGGATTAGCAGTTTCCACTATCTTCTGGTTTCCTATAGCATATCTATCTCATGAATAACTTGGTCAATTGTATTTTCTGAGTTTTCCTTTTTAGATTCGGATTCACTTTCATAGTGATCCGAATTATGAGATTGCTACCGTGACTGACCTAATTCATCTTCATACATATCTTTTATTTCATCATCTAGGCTGACATTTGGAGTGTGTCTGTTTTCATCTTTAATAGTTAACAAATTGAGAGGGACTTTCTCTAGTCTCTTGTTTCTATATTCTTGAAAAGCTTCAACATCCTCTTGAATTAGTTGACTAGATACATACTTGATAATATCTGAAAAATTTTCCATGCCCTGGAAGAGATCATCAAATCCATCTTCCTCCTTTAGAAAAGGCTTCATCTTAAGATTTGTGATGTAATTTGTAGTTACATCATTTGGATCATATAACCTTTCCGGCATTACTTCCAGTTTTAATAAATGAATTTTTGAAACTTCCTTGTAAGTATGATCGATATTAGACAATGCAAAGATGCCACATTGTACAAGGAAATTAGGCCAAATATCCTTTTTAGCATATTTCAACTATTTCTTAACACCATTGAAAAGTTGATAGGCTATTTCTTTTGCAAGTAACTTATCGAGAACATAATAGGGTAAAACATGGGGAGAAGCATAAATCCCAAATACTCTAATATATGTAAAATTCTCTTTTGCAAACCATCTAGCTATTGGAAGAATGTCTGCATTGGCTTCTTCAGAATCCCTAGGAACCCTTTTGTTAAAAATCATCTGATGTATAGGAAATATGACTTCATAATAGATTTTATAGAAGTGTAGGTGGAAGTCTGAATCCCAGAGTTCTCTGTGGTAAATGTGAATTGGGGGAGGGTCCTTGGTAGTCCATTTCCATCCCATGCTAGGAAACTTAGAAGTAAAATAGATAGCATCCATGACATAGGAAGACATATAAAAGGGAGGTATTCCTCTGAATGAAATACTTCTTTTATTTCTATATTCAGTTATGTGCTTGGCTATGTTATTAGATAAGATGTCTACCCAACTCAAAATTGATGCATTCACGATTGTGTCAATCAGATGTAATACCCTTTTTCAGAAAATGCTACAACAATGAGAATATCTCAAGATATTCTAAAGTTGGAGACCCAGCAATATGAAAACACAATAATGGTGCAGTAGCAACACTCAACTCATATAAATGTGAGAGAAATCCATAGCCTTCTTATTAAATAATACCAGCAATAATAGAATACAAGATCTTGAGGAAAATGATACTCAAGATGAGCAATGCTCAGCCTCAAAGAACAAGTACATAAATCATGATGAAAACACTGCTATACATGTGAACTCAAGCTATGGCAGCGCAATCCATGAAGGCAAAATACTGCATAATAGTGTCAATACACAAATATGTCAATATGTGGCTCAAATACAATAGGGGGAGCAAGATCTCAACCCCTAGAAACATACAATACACAATCCTTGAGAGGATTGGCTGCAAAACATACAAAATGGCAATTCTACAGAAATGTCGGAGTTGTTGGGTAGCTGCAGCAACTCAAAAATAGAACTGGATGGAGATGGATGAATCTGATGCTCAAACTAAATATGCCTCCTCCAATGGATCTTTCAAGTGAAAGGCTGATCCCTTCACCAAAGATCTCTCCCTCCAATACTCTACAAGAGCCCCACTGCAAATGCTCCTCTCAAAATGTAATATTCCAAATTTTGTGGAATATTAATTTTTTCCATTTGCACTTGGGAGAAGAATAAAATGGGTAGGAGACCCATTCATTTTATCTATAGGGAATAAAAATCCTCTTATCATGAAGGAGGATCACTTTTGGAGTTTGATTTCACACCTCCATGTGTGAAAAGGGACTTTTGCAGGATGACTAGGTCAAGTTTGACCAAGTCAAACAACGCAGTGGCATGAGGTGGAGAGCACATTGTGGGACAGTGCAGAGAAAGAGGAGGGAAGATTCCTTGAGGAGGCAAACCCTAATGAGTGGGACCCATGGAGAGGGAGCTCACAATTGTATAAGAGGAGGGCAAGGCAACCATTGTTTCTCATGTTATGGATTATAGATTTCCATGTCTGTTTAGACTTGGAGCATCTTCTTGTTGTTTAGTAAGAGTTGTTGAGGGAATTCCTGTTTAGGATTTCCTCTCCTTCTTGAGATACCTCTTGAGGGATTGTACTTCATTATCCCCATATCCAAGCTTGAGGCCAAAGCATTTCATTTAGCTACAACGTAGTCTCCATTGGTGGCTGGGTTGTGTTGCTGGGTGTTGTAGTGGAGAGTTCCACAACACCACTCCATAGATTGATTTTCAGAGGAGGGGATATCCATTTCATTGGGAGATCATTGAGGAGTGTTCTTGGGCATATTTTAAAATCTTGGCATCAGGCCAATGTTTTCCAGCTCACCTACAGTGCAGTGTCTCTCCTAGACTGTGTTATTCTCATGGTGTATTTGCAGTGAGGGACTGCAAGATTGATTGGAGGGGAAATCTTTGGTGAAGGGATCAGCCTTTCACTTTAGAGGTCCATTGGAGGAGGCTATTTGTATCAGAGATCATATTCACCATTCCTCTCTATTTTGTTTATGATTTGTCTATCGCTGCCCACACAGGGGAATTTTGAGGTCTAAAATGGGCCTCCTAAGGAAATTATAAAATAATAGTGGAAAAATCAAATAAGATTTGATGATATCATCAAATTTTAGAGGAAAATTTGAAAACTACTTTCAACTCATATTTTTCAACTTATCTCAGTTTTTTACTAAATTTTCGGAAGTGGAGCACTATTGAAGTGAAATTTATTTCATCCAAGGAGTACCTATTTCACTCGCATAATTTTACTACACGAAAAATGAGAAATACATAAAAAAATGTGATTACAATCACGTTTTTTTATGTATTTCTCATTTTTCGTGTAGTAGAGTTCATCGAAAGTATGTAACATGGGTACTCCTTGGATGAGGAATTAAATTTCGCATCCAACGAGTACTCCCGCTCGAAATTTGAGTAAAAATTTTGGGAGATAAGTTGAAAATACGAGTTGAAAAGTAGTTTTATTATTTTATTATTTTTTAATATTTTTACCCTTTTATTTAAAAAATGGTGAATCATCCCCCATGGTTGACATCATCATCTTGAATCCTATTGGTTGTTATAAAGTTTATTTTTGTTGTACATTTTTCTTGTGAGTCTACTTTAGACTCTGCATTTCCTGAATATAACCCACATTATTGTATTTTTCCATTTTGTATGTATTGTAGCCAAATTTTCAAGGATTGTTATACTAGTGTTGTATTAGTGTTTTCAGGGATTGAGAGCTTGCTCCCCCTCATTTCTTGAGCTATCATTGATATATAATTATATTTCCATTATACATGTTGCAGTGTCTTCATATAATTGTGTAGTCCTAGCTTGGGCACACTTGTGCAGCAGTATTTTGAGGCAGGGTTTTGCTTGTCTTGAGTAACATTTCCCTCGTGATCTTGTATTCATTGTTGCTGCTATTATTTAATGAGATGGATATGGATTTAATTCACATTTCTATGAGATAAATTTCACTGCTATTCTATTGGTGTGTTTGTATAACACTGATGCTCCAAGTCTTGTGCATGCATTGTTGCGGCCCTTTCACTAGGAAATTTTTGAAGGGAACTAGGTGTGGGAGGCTTGTCTCACCGCCCTAGAAGGATTTCTTTGGTCCCAAATCTTGGATTTTGGTCTTAGACACATTGGTCTAAGGGATCCAGGTCTTGGTATCAAATCTTGCTACCTCCATTTCTAGAAAATGTGTTATGTGTTTTTCCTGTACCCATTCATTATGGAATGCTACTATTCCTAGTTAGGGATATTACACAAACAATGCATTATTGGATGGAAACCACGCTTGGGCTAAGTGGAATGAGTTGTGCTTGATGAAAAATTTGCAATAAGATTCAGATGATCTGACTGACATCTCAAATGAAAGAGAGACTCCTCCTCTGAAAATAGCTGATGAAGGTGGTGTAGTGAACCCTCACTGCAACACCCAGCAACACAACATTAATCTGCTACAGAAATAATGTTGTCTTGATGGAGGATGCTTGGCCTCAAGCCTGGATGTGAGGAAAATGAATAACAATCCCTCAAGAGACCTCTCAAGAAGGAGAAGGAATCCTAAACAGGAATTCCTCTGGAAATTCTTGCTAAGCAGCAAAGAATGCACAATTGTCTAATGGACAATTGAGATGAATAATACAAGCATGAGAAACAATGGTTTCCTTGCCCTCCTTTTAAACTAGTGAAAACTCTTTCTCCATGGGCCCCATCCATTAGGGTTTCCTCCACCAAATATCCCTTTCCTCATTCACATTGTGTTGGCTTCCAAAGTTAGCCACTCCTCCTATGGCAGCGCTGTTGACTTGGTCAAACCTGACCTTGTCCACTTGCAAATAACCCTGTTCACACATGAGGGTGTGCAAACTAGCTCCAAAGATGATCCCCTTTCATACTATGAGGGATTTTATTGAGAATATCACTATGCATGGGTCTCCATACCCATTTATTCTCCTCCTAGGTGAAATTAACAAAAATTAATATTCCAAATTATTGTTGGAAAATTTGGGAACATTACAGTCCTCCCCTTCCAAATGTTGCTTGTCCTCAAGCAACTGCAAGGACAGAACTGGAAAGCCTCCTCTCAAGGCATGGAGTCTATGAAGTGTTTGAGGAACATATTCCTCATGTGGATCCTCCATCCCCCAAGCAATCATCCATACAAAATGAGTTACCTCCCAAATAGGCAACTCCTGGAAACTGTCTTCCACCTTTAGCTCCGGAAAAGTAGGTGGGATGAAAATATGCTCATGGTAGACAATGTAGCCTACCCCATGCTATCCTTCTCTCCACTCATGATAAGTGTAGAGAAATTGTTGATCCTGGGCTACAAAATACTTGCCCTCAAGTGGCAAGATGAAGACAAGATCCCCAAGGATCTCTCCTCCAACGCTAAAAATCATGCTGGCCCAAGTATCTCCATATATGATGAGTTGGAAATCATCAACATATGGCATCTCCTCCAACATATGGCTCACCTCATAAAGTGACAAATTTGTTGTTAAGGTAACCATATCATGTCCCATGTTCCCCTTGGAACATGTAGTGCAAAAGGTGTGAGGAATTTCTCCCTCCAAGGACACATTCACCCAATTTGTCTCTCCTCCAATCATGCTCCCAAGAAAAGCTCTAGCAATATCAATCAAGGGAACCATAAGGAGAATCATGTTGGCTGACATGTGCAGTAAATGAGAAGGTCATGGTCCCTCAAATGTAGCCACCACAGTTTGACTCTCCACTACCATAGAAAATAAAATGATGGGTGGCCTCCCCACCATTTGCTTGTTGCCCCGGTTTTCTCACAAATTTGGAGAAAGTGAAGGATGTAATGTGCATTGTGAGTACATTCTCCATGAGAAATATCCTCCCCACATCCTCTTAGGGAGTGATCATCCCTAATGGCCTTATGTAGACCATCAAATCTAGAAGGAAGAATAATCCTTCTTCGAGCAAGTCCCTGCACATATATGGTTAAGAGATGCATATATATAGACAAATCATCATGCAAATCAACAATACTCTCACCATATGTTTTGCTCATATCAATGGAGTGGCTCATAGATGAGTCTTCCCTCATCCTCAAAGGGAAAAGAGTTGACCGTGTTAACTCAGCCATCTCCTCATGATCTATGGAATGCCTCCTCAAGTTCTTCAAGTGGTTCCTCCCACAAGAAATACAGAACTATAATGTGGCATTCATGGTTGGCCCATGGTTCCTCCTGAAATGTACAACATGTATAGTAAGGAGAATCATGCTCCAAATGGGCATCCTCGATCTCAAGCCCACTCTCCAAATAAAGCTCCCCATAAATATAAACATATTAGCATTACATGGAAGCATGGTACAATAAGAACAAGTTGTCAAATGACAACCGGAAAGTGGATCAAGGTCCCTCTCATGGAACCAGCACAGTGCATTCCCTGCCTGCATCAAATCAAACAAAAACAAGTGCTCTTCCAGCCACTTGTTTGCTGCCACAATCATGTTACAAGATATAAACATGGAAGTACAAAAAGGTGTCAATGGTGCACACCAAAAATCAGGTGGCTTTCCCCACAAACCACCAATGAGATAGCCAATCTCAATGCTACAAATGGCTTCAAGTACATCATGACACAATATGCAAGAAGGAATAATCCTCCTTGGTACAATATGCTGCTCATAAAAAGACAAGAAATACAAAACATAAGATGAATTTGTACATTCTTCATCATGCACTAGAAGATTTGAGCTGAAATGGCTCAAATGAAAATGCTCCCTTACTCCCAATGAGTAGGAAGGTCGCTGTGACATCCTCACCATCATCATCTGGGCTCTGTATCTCTCCATATGCTGAAATATGTCTTACTGAATGCCCTCCCAAATGGACTCCTCTGCCAAGGCAAGATATGCATCAAAATGCATGGAAAAGAAGTCCTCTTGTGCTGCATGCAATAGCTTCTCCCTGAGGCTAGAATCTCTAGTAAAGAAGACTCTGTCATGTGAATAGATGACCATATCATTTGTTAGGCACCTATAAAATTTTTCATATAAAATGGTGGCTAAATCTTTTTGAAGCCTTCAAGAAACAATTTTATTGCCAAAATTGTTAGTTCTTGAAGTCTTATGAAGATGAATTATCCTTGAGTTAATCTTCACTGCTGTTTCCCTATAATACTGAAAAAATCTGTTGTTTACCAAAGGAAAAGATTGTTAAAAAATTCCATTTTCCCTCATTTTCCCTTCTCCTTTTTTCCTTCTCCATTTCATTCACAAAACCTTTCATTTACCTTCTAATTCCCTCGAAATTCCCTTTAAACCTTTGAAAATTCCTTTGGATGGTTTAAAAACCCCCTTTTCCCCTTCTGCCGAAAGCCAAAAAAGCATTGAAAATCTCTCATTTTGGCCTAAAAAACCCATTTTTCTACTAAGGCCCTAAGTCCCTTTGGCCTTCACCCCAGCTCATTTTTCGCATACAACTGGAGCTGTGACCCACTGTTAAACCCCCATTGTGCAATTGCCATCGAGGCGTTCTATGTTCCTTTTCGCCCTTTTGCATTCAAAAACTCCGATGCGATTTGGCCCTTTCCTTTAAAAGCCCCCGATCCCTTTGTTTCTTCCCAAAACCATAAGCCCCGCAACCGGGCGCTTAGAGGGTCCACACCCCCGTTGTAAACCTTCATTTTTTTTTTTTTCATTTATATCTTCGTAAAACCCGATTTTTCTATGTTTTTAAGAGAACCCGTCGGTTCGTTGTTTTAAACGAAAACCAACCGTTGATCTACTCCCCGATCGACGATCATCGGAATCTCGCATCGCAAATAAACAAAAAAATCCTTTGTTTGTTCCCTTCAAATTTTCCGATGCGATTAGGCCTTAAGCCCCTTTTTGGCTAAGCCCCAAACCACTTCCCCACCATATAACCCGTGCCCAGGACTAGGCGCTAAGCCCTGAGCGCTAATCGCAATCAGAACTTTCGACAAGCGCATTTCTTTTTTTATTTGAAAAACTCCGATGCGATGGTTATTTGGTCTATTGGCATCTGCTTCGTTCTGAGCTATTGATCTCTTAAGATCTAACGGTCAACGCTAATTTTGCTGTACACCCATCCCCACTCTACATTACCCTCCGATTAACCGTGGTCCGTCGATCTATTTCCGTATCCGATGGTCGGCATCGTAACGCAAATCTCACATCGCAAAATCCATTGTGCCTTTCCTCTCTCCTCCTCCCATTGCAAAGATTGTGATTCAATCTAGACCGTTGAATCCACAAGAACCGACAGTCCAGATTAATAACCCTCCACCAAAGCCTCTGACATTTGAAACCACAGACTCATTCCCGACCATTGATCTCTCTAAGTCAATGGCTCCAATCTAATCGCATCGCAAATTTTCTTTGCACCTTTCCTCTCTCCCTACTTCGATCAAGATCTTGCGACTGATCCGGTCGTCCCTTTAGTCAGATCCGACTCTGCCTAGATTCAAAATCCTCCTCACCCTTTGTTATTTTCATAAAACCCGTTGTGTAAAGTATTTGGGTGAATATCCACCATTGATCTCTGCAGGTCAACGGTCCATAAACACAAAAAATCCGCCTGACCCCTGCCTCATGTTCCATTTCATTAGTCCCAAGATTGAATCTGGGCCATTCATATTGAAGATATAACAGTCCATATTTAACCCGGTAGGCCAAAATAATTTGGGACCTACCGCCCTCATTGATTAATCCTAACCATCCATTCCCTGATCCGCCATCCAGATTAAAACTGCCTTGACCCTGCCCCACCTTTTTCCGCCCGTGCATCTTACCTCCATCATGCTCTCCCCACAACCATCCGATCTAACGCCCCAGATCTGACGGCCACGCGTGGTTTCACGTATTTTCATGTCCGGAGGTTAATGTTTTAAATTTACGCGATATGTGTGGTTTTAAAAAGCCACGTGTCAAGCACTAACACATATCGCGTTCAAAAAGGCAATACCACCATTCCCCCTTTTCATCACGCGAAACCAACGATTTCTTCAGCCGAAACCACCATTCCCATTTCCATTACATTTTCTCATAATATATCTCCGTCGTTGATCTCTGAGATCTAACGGTCCCAGGTCAATCTTGCCTTTTAGTTCATCTTCTTCCACCCATCCTCCAAAGGAATTCATAAGTGAATCTCCGTCGTTGATCTCTGTGGCTGATCTAATCCGACGGCTCAGAACCTTTTTGAAACCCCAAATTTCGTTTTAAACCGCATTTCCCTTCCGCCTAAGGTTTTCCTCGATTTTCTTTATATTTTCCGCCATTTCTCTATATCATTTCCATTCCACCTTATAAGATCCTAGATTGATCTCAACCATTGATGAATATGCATCTACGGCTCAGACTTAATCCTTCATTCACCCCCCCAACCACCTCTCCTTTTGACCTCAGCGAGAAATCTTCGCCGTTGGATGCTTTCATCCAATGGCTGTGCTCTAACCTAAACTTCTGAAGTAGTCTTAACCCATCCACGCAGGATTTTATAACTTTTTGGGTATTTTTGCAGGTTGTGAAGCTTTTACACAGTTTCTCAAAAGAAATCAAAGGCCGGGGATGACGATCCCCTAGGCCTTTATTCGTAAATGAGATCACTCTGCAGGGTTCCATATCATGTTTCATCCGTGCCTCATGAGCACTGATGCTATTTTGAAACCATCTGTGCGCTCGCAAAAGCAATAAAACCACAGTAAACTCTACAGACAAAGAGTATCAGTATCCAGGGACAAAATCACAGCGGAGATGAAGAATTGAAGATTGTTAACATATTTTTGAGGGATTACGGCCTAAAACCGACTATCAAAAGCCTAATCCACTCAATTGAAGAAAATATGAAGACCAGAATACAGAGATTAGGCCTAATCAAGCCTAACACACAGAATTAAAACAATTTAATAGTGTTTTAAAGAAGGACTATCAGATTTATCAGTCCGAGAAGCCTCCACTGCCACATCATAGGCTAATTGAATCCTCACCTACGGTCAAAAGACACCTACAGCCTCAAAGCAATCAAAGAAGGCCTAGTTATTGCCAGAAAAGGAGATATTAGCATAAAGACAGCTGAATAGTTATTTTGAATGAAAGAAACTAATTTCAAAACTGTCAGAGAGTTATTACAAGGATAAGAAAATAACCTTAAAGTCAAATATTTTAATCCACTAAGCCTCAAAAGCAGAACAAAGTAATGAAACAAAGATATAGATCGAATGTATTCCTGCCTTATGCCTTGCATGGTTTTCAAGGCAGGGAATTGCATTAAATATAGAATTAATGATACTTGAACCCTAAAAAACATATCCACCTCCTCATTTTTTTATAAAATCTTTCCTGAGGAGCACATTGTAAATGTTGGTTGCTAGACTTTGATATAATACTTGTGTTCGAAACTTTCTACATGTAAATAGTTTTCAGAGGCTTTGAAGCTCTATTTGTGATCAAATAAGTTATGCTGAGAAGAAAAGATGATTGTTGAACTGAAACATTGAACTTGAAGTGTGTAACTGGATTGACATCAATATACAAGATGATTCTTGGGATCCTGGTCTATATCATTGGTGAAGTGCTTCTTACTGTTACTTGTTTTCCTTTCATGTATGCCATTTTTTTCACTTATTCTTTGATAAAGAATAGCAAATATAGAGCTAGGATTTACTATCAAAAGTACCCTACTCTCACTGATAAGCTTTATCTCAATGTTTTCCTCCGAATTGTGTGTTTAAGAAGGTCTTAAGTTAAGTGTAAACATTATAAAGGAATGTTGGTTTGTCCTTGTCTTGATGTGCAAAACTTGAAAAGAAGTTCTTGAATGATATTTTCATTATATACTCAGTAAAGTTAGACTAGAAAATTTTATGGTTTGCCCTGTCTTCTAGTTTCTTTCTCCAAAGGTAGTTCTGAAAGTTTCCCTAAGAGTATGCTGAAAGCAGTTTAGATTTAAAAGTATCTTATCTGATCTTAGGCTGCACTTTGTTTTCTTATCTGTTTTCATCCCTTCTGAAAGTAATTATGTGGATTACTGGATTGTTTGTCTGATAAGTTAGCTTTAATACAAGCTTTTCCGAAGAAGTCTATGGTTAGCCCTATCCTTTGGTTGGTTTTAAACAGTTACTTAAAAGGATTTTCTTGTTTGGAAAGACTAATAAATCCTAGTTGAAATTATTGTCTTTTTCCACCCCTTCAACACTTTTATTGTTCCATTCCATCATTTAATCTAAAATATATTGTGATATAGATGACTTTCCCCTCGGACCACTCTTGAAATTGTTGCACAATTAAAACCTTTTATGACTCCATAGCCCAATGGACTAAAAACCAGCATCATATCTATCCTATCAGCCAAATCCTGTTATGATTTTTTACATCTTCACCCCTTTGAAACTATTTCATTTTAGTACTTTCCACTCAACTAAAAATCATGCTCAACCATCCAAAACCAAACAAAAACCCTTGTTCTTCATAACTAGCCTAATATCATACCCAAAAGCCTTAAAGATGAATCAATTTTTTCACTTATAGAGAGATCCCTCTCTGGATTCAGGAGGGCTAGATCCTAGAATCCCAAAGTGGTTCCAATGTCCTCCCTGCAGCTTTAGTCTCACCAATCTGCTAAAATTACAGGGAGCTAACATTTCAGGCGACTCCATTGGGGATTTTGAGTAAAAATCCTTAAAACAAGACACTTAGTGTTTAGTGCAGTACAAGTAGCCTTCTTCAAGCACTACCAAGAAAATGGTAGTCATGATAGAACTTATTTGAATCATTGACAAACTAAGGAAACCTTAGGATTGTCATAAGAGTTATTAGAACTTGAAGAGATCAGCTAGCTTAGCCATAAGAGTAGAATTTCTTTGTCTCACCACCGTAGCTAAGTGTTGAAATAGATTTAGGACACTCTTAGAACCCATAGGACTGAAAAAACTCAGAAAACCCAAAAATATGTCAGATTGGTATTCACATAAACATGGTGGTGGACCATAAATCATTTTATCTCCAAAAGAGCTAAAAATTTCCACCTGGTGACTCCACAATCCTAAACAGACCTTAAGGCTCCACTGGGAAGACCCATTATCATCATAACATCATATAAAATCAGTTAGAGGACTTTAGGATTAAATTTTTCTTGTTTAAAAGATCAGTTTTCCTCTTAAAGATTGTCATACTCGGTTAAAATTTTCTTGTTCGGTTGGGTCTAAAAAACACAACATAGTGGCTCCTAGAAGGATTCATACTAGAGCCTATCCTGATCCAAACCCTCCTGAGATAGTTGATAACCCTGAAAGAATCCTTAGGAGGTCTCCTAAGGCCAAATCTTCAACTATTGTCAGATCACTCCATAGAGCTAGTTCTCTTCCTAAAGACCTTGCATCTCTACAAGAATCACAAGTTGACTTAAGAAATCCATTTAGAATTAGGTCACTTGATGATATAGATCAGCTAGATTCAGAGTCTTCACTTTCATCCCTAGATCGAAGTGAACATCCTGGCAGTAGAGAAACTACACCACCTGATTTACATTTCCTTTTCAATCTAGGTTTCTCTCATCCAAGATCATCTCAAACATCTCTTGTTGGTCCATCCACTTCTACTACCCATACACCTATTGTCCAAAACACTCCACTTCAGCCCACTTTCCCTCTTGTTAATCCACCTCTTGTAAATCCACCTCCACCTCCTATCATGGCAACATGGTATGCCTCGTTGGTCCTTCCTTTACCCTTAGTCAATATTCCACAGGACTATCAGTCCAAGATACCTTTGTATGATGCCAGTGGTGCTACTACTGCTTCACAACATGTGGAAAAGATGATTGACTACTTTGACAGAAACGAGATTGATGATGAAACTGTCAAACTTAGACTATTTTCTCAAAGTTTAGGGGGAGAAGTAAGAAAATGGTTTAAAGGCTTAACCCCTCACAGTATTAATTATCTCCAAGCCTTCCATCAGTTATTATTAAACAAATGGGAAGTCAGGAAAAACCCTCTCTAAATACTTTCTCATTATAAGAATCTCCAAAGAAACACTAGGGAAAGTGTTCAAGCCTATTGCTTTAGGTTTAATAGCATTTACAATGCCCTTCCCCCAGACTTAAAACCTCCACAAGGCTTAGCTTTAAAAAATTTTCCTGAAGGATTTGATCCTGAGATGGCCTATCAGCTAAGAGAGAGAGATATCCTTTAATTCCTGAAGATATGCAAAAATGAGCTCTTGCTGTGGAAGTTAATTTAATGGAGAAAAGAGCAAGAATGAGGAATGAGAAGAAAGTGTCCTTTAGAGAGGAATCTACACCTTCCACATCTAGCTCAAAGATGGAAAGAATGACGGAGGAGATGATGAAAAAGATGAGCATACTTGGGAGAACACAAGCAAGTCAAAACCAAACAGCTCCTCAAAACAGAAATCAAAATTAAAATTAGAATTTTAGGAGAAACCAGCCTCAAAACAGACCAAGGGAGGATGATCAACAAATTACTCCTCCTTTTCATCAAAACTATGTAAGTGAGGTTGAAGACACAATAGAACAAACAGAGGAAGATGACATAAACATGTTGGGAGTATACAATGATGATTTCGAAGTTCATTACAATAGAAAACAAGGTCTATACACACCCTATGATGACAAAAGAGTAGAAGACGAATTTTATTATCAAGAAATGGAAAATGTCATCATAGAAATCACAAAGGAATATGACCTTAGGAGTAAAATCAATCAGGAAATTCCCAAGACTAAAACCTTTGAAAATTTTGCCAAAAATAGCCCTGTAAATAAACCCAAAATTACAAAACAGAAAGACAAAACAGTGGCTGTAAATTCTGATAAAAACAAAGAGAAAAGCACTCCAAACAAAGAAAAATAGAGTGCAGATCTTAGCAGCGCTAGTACCTCAGCTAGTGCTCCTGTTAAAAAAATTCTAACCAATGTAAATAGAGAAAATCAGCAAGCTAATCTTGTTGATAAAATGGTGGTTAACAAAGATGAAACAAACCTTGTAAGAAGTCATCTACCTTTTAGTTTGGAGCAGGAAATTGCCAAGATAAAGATCTCTATTCCCATTATTGAATTAGCCACCCAAAATGTGTATAGATCCCAAATTTTGAAGGCTTTTAACATAGAAGAGAATAATGACACTGTCAATCTTAATGATGACCAACCAGAGTTCATATTTGGTCCTAAGAATGAGGGTAGGTATCAAGAAGGATCGGTTCCTCCTTTTTATGTAAGTTTACAGATTCATGACAATATTTTGCACAACGCTATGCATGATTCAGGGACCTCTCATAATTTAATGCCCAAAGCTGTAATGGAGAGTCTCGGCCTTGAAATCACTAGACCTTACAAATATCTTTACTCCTTTGACTCAAGCAGAGTGAAATGTTTAGGCTTAATCAAAGACCTCTATGTAAACTTAGCACAAATTCCAACCAAGTGTTTAGTAATGGATATTGTAGTGGCTGATGTACCCCCAAAGTATGGTATGTTGTTATCAAGATCTTGGGGAGCTAAGTTAAAAGGAACTATGCAGATGGATATGGCATATGCAACTATCCCTCTATTTAATCAAACTAGAAGACTTTACAGGGAGTCTCATATGCAATAAATGGTTACTAGCCAAGAGAGACTGCAAAAATCTCCCCTTTATTCTGTAAATACATGCCTTGACTCATTTATCCTTTTCAATGATGAAACATTCAGTGAACAAGTGACCTTAACTAAATTAATGGCAGATAGAGAGGAGGAGGACGAGACAAAAGTGTCAAAACAATTTGCTAAACTATAAAACTACAACAAACAAAACACAGGTCTAGAGCTACAAATCATTCATCCACTACTTTTAAACCTTGAGAGTCAAGAAAGCAGTCCTCAATGCAGTAAAAAACCCGAGGAATCAAAACATATTCAACATAGTGCCGACCTTCAAGAACAATCTGAAAGCACACTAGTTGAAGAGGATAGTAACCAAACTGATGAACCCAAAATTAGTCCTCTTTGGAGTATTAACTTTGATGGGTCTTGCACCAAGACCAATGCAGGTGCAGGCATCTGGATACATAACACTGAGAACAACCACACTGAAGGCCATTCCTACAGATTAAATTTTCAGTGTTCGAATAACATAGCTGAGTATGAATCCCTTCTTTTAGGCTTACACCTATTGAATAAATTAGGATCCAAGAGAATTAAAGTGCATGGGGATTCAGAGTTAATAATTAGGCAAGTAAATGGGGAATACAGCGCCAAACACCCCAGACTTAGAGCCTATAGGAACGATGTCATGGATTTATTGAAAACTTTTGAGGAATCCCAACTTATTTTTGTCCCAAGAGAAAAGAATATCCTTGCCCACGGTTTAGCTTTCGCTGCTAGAACATGTTTAACACCATTTGAAACCAAACAATGCACAACTCAAATTAAATTCATACTAGATGTCCCTGATAACGAGAAATATTGGCAAGTGTTTGATGGAGACAAACAAATAGAAGACTTCCTGCAGTCCAGAAATGAATTTGAACTACCAAGTTCAGATTCAGATTATGAAATAGACTGTCCTAGTGAAGAAAATCTACTTGATGAAGAAGAAGAGTATCCATAGATTTTTGATGTAAATTTGTTGTCTAACAAACTTGAAAACACAAAAAAAATTGTTGCAGAGTTAGAAAAAGAAGACATAGAAACTCTGCAGTATAACAATCAAAGTTTGCCAAAGGGACTGGTCCCTTTAGAAGAATTGTTTTATTTCAATGATGTGTCTAAGAAACCCAAACTGGAGCCTGTTGAAACTAAGGTAGAAGAGTGTAATATAGGCAGTGAACTAAAACCAAAGATGATCAAACTGTCTAAAACTTTACCAACTCACATCAAACTCAAATACATAGAGTTGATTAAAGAATTTTTTGATGTACTTGCATGGATTTATGAGGATCTGAAATCCTTTGACACTAAAATAATTCAGCACAAGATACCTCTCAAAGAAAACCAAAAACCATTTAAACAAAAGCTGCACAGAATAAACCCTGTTCAGTTACCTTTGGTTGAAAATGAAATCAAGAAAATGTATGAAGCTGGTATTATTGTTCCTATTAGATATTCATAATGGGTGTCTAATTTAGTGTCAGTGAGGAAAAAGACAGGGGAAATAAGGCTTTGTATTGAATTTAGAGACTTAAACAAAGCCTCATTAAAGGACAACTACCCCTTACCCAAGATGGATCATATTTTACAAAGGGTAGTTGGTTCTAAAATAATTTCTTTGCTAGATGGCTACTCAGGATACAATCAGATTTTAGTACATCCTGATGATCAATTAAAGACAGCCTTTACTACACCTTAGGGCACTTTCATGTACATGAAAATTCCCTTTAGTTTAATGAATGCTGGTGCTACATTCCAGAGAGCCATGTATATTTCATTCTTGAAATAACTAGGCTAATTCATCATTATTTACTTTGATGATGTCACTGTGTTTTCCAAAACAGATGAAGATCACTTAGAACATTTGAGAAAAGTCTTCGAGAAGTGTAGAAAGTTTGGGATATCTTTAAATCCTAAGAAAAAAATGTTTGGTCTCCAAGAAGGTAAAATTCTTGGACACATCATATCAGAAGAGGGGATAAAGATAGACCCAAAAAGGATTGAGGCTATATTGCAAATCACTCATCCTAGAAACATCAAGTAACTTCAATCTTTCATTGGAAAGATTAATTTCTTGAGAATTTTCATACCCAACATGGCTGAGCTCCTTAGAAACATTACAAATACGCTGAAAAAGGAAGAAGGGGTTAAGTGGACCTTAGAAGCAAAGAAATATTTTGAACTGGTAAAAAAAACATCAACTAAAACACCAGTTTTTATAAGTCCTAACTTTACAAAAGATTTTTTCATTTTTTCATTCGCATCCGAACATACAGTGGCTATTGTCCTATTGCAGAAAAATCCACAGGGACAAGAGTAGCCAATTGCATTTTTTAGCAAGGCATTGAGAGATGCACCTCTGAAGTACAACATCATGGAAAAAAAAGCCTTTTCTTTAGTCAAAGCCTTAAAAGACTTCAGAGTTTATATTTTACACTCCCACATAATTTCATTTGTGCCCAACTCAGTTGTAAAAGATATTCTAACACAGGACCCACATGGCAAAAGAGGCAAGTGGATAGCTGTGATACTTGAATATGATTTAGAAATCAAGCCCACTATACTCATTAAAGGCCAAGGACTAGCAAGATTGATGGCTGAGTCCAATTTTGAAGCTCTTGATATAAATATGATAAATGTTTTAGATGAACAAGAGGAATTGTCAACTCCCATTGTTGAAAATCATTTTATGATTTCCTCTTGGTATGCTGATATTGTGTATGTTTTGCTCAATCTGAATACACCTCCTGGTTTGAAAAAAACAAAGGCAAGGTTTTTAAAGTTGAAAGCTATTAGCTATTGCATTTTAGATAAATGTCTATATTGGAAAAATGCAAGTGGGTTATTGCTTAAATGTTTGTGTGAAAATGATGCAGAGAAGGTTAAGCACGAGTTCCATGAAGGAGAATGTGGAGGCCACCTCTACTGGAATACTACAGCCAACAAAATCCTTAGAGCTGGTTACTATTGGCCCACCCTCTTTCTAGATGTACACAAGATGATAATTTCCTATCATAAATGCCAACTTTTTGAAGGAAAAAGAAAATTTCTTCCCTTACCTTTGCATCCAATCACTGTTGAAGCTCCTTTCAACAATGGGGTTTAGACTTCATAGGAGAAATACATCCACCTTCATATGCCCAGCATAGATGGATACTCACTGCAATGGACTACTTTACCAAATGGATTGAAGACATCCCTTCTAGGAAAGCCAATGACTCTGTCATCATAAAATTTATTGAGACTCATATCCTCTCTAGATTTGGTTGTCCTATGAAGATCATTACTGATAATGCTGCAGCATTTGGATCCAAGAAGATAGTTGAATTCTGTCACAAATATCAAATAACATTGGGTCATTCTACTGCCTATTACCCTCAAGGTAATGGGCTGGCAGAATCCTCAAACAAAATTTTGGTAAACATAATCAAGAAGTTGTTGGACAACAAGAAGTCTTGGCACACAAAGCTAGTGCATGCACTATGGGCTGACAGATTAACACTTAAGAAATCTATTGGAATGTCACCCTACCAGCTTGTGTATGGAGTAGATGCAATTTTTCCAACCAGCCTAGGTGTGCCAGTTATGAAGCTGATCCAAGAAGTGCAGTCTGAAGACAATGACATGATCAAAAGGATTAATTATACTATACATCTTCAACAAACCAGAGAGGAGGTTTAAAACAGAGCATTACAAAAGCAAGAGAGCATCAAGAAGCTTTTTGATAGAAGGACAAAAAGCAGTAATTTTAACATTGGTGACAAAGTGTTAAAGTGGGATTTAGGGAGAGAAGATAAGGGAAAGCATGGGAAGTTTGATAAATTATGGCTTGGCCCTTATCTCATTCATTCTACTGCTGGTAATAATGCTTACTTTTTGCAGGAATTGAATGGAGCTGAACTGTTTGGGGTCTTGTCAATGGCAGGATGCTCAAACATTATTTCTCTTGAACATATCAGTTTGAAAGCCTTTTATTTTTTCTCATTGTGAATATCATACGCATCATTGCATTCAAATTTATAAAAAGAAAAAATACAAAAACAATAGAAAGAAAAAAGATGGTAGATTGTAAAAACAAGAAAGGTACAGCCCCATACCAAAAAAGAGAAACAAAAACTAAAAGTGTGCAAGCTCAAATGCCACTCCTAAAAAACACACTCCTAGTTAGTCATACAACCTAATCATGACTAATTAGTTCTAAATTTACTGCTGATAGGTTAGTGAATTAGATTTTCCAAACAGCTCAATCTTGGCTTATCAGTTTGGTAGATTAGGATAGAAAATAAAGGTTCAAACAAGCTCAAAATCCGAACCTAAGATTCCAAAAGAAAAAATTACTCTGATCTGTTTAAATATTGAGTAAAAAATAGAAGCAAAATGGTTCTGATATGCTCAAAACTTGAACTAGATAACAAGGAAAAACAACTCAAACAAATTTAAAAACAGAGTTGAAGAAAAGAGAAGGATGTTCCTAAAACTTTCAGATCTTAAGCCTTCAACATTTTCATTTAATTTTATGCAAACAATAATCTATGAGAAACTTGTTTTTATGCCATAGATCAGCAACAAGTTAGAATGTTCAATCCTGACTTGTCTGCTTTTAAATTTCCTATTTTAGAAATTAGAGAATAAAATCTGTTAGACAGTTTAATCCTAACAGATAGTAGCTAGGTAGAGAAACTTATGAAATCAACTGCTTAATCTGAGTTCATGGAGAAATAAGAAGTAGAATTAGATTAGTTTTTTTTATTTCAAAAGAATAAATGTTTGTAAAGAGTTTTCCAATCCAAATGCACTCTGAAAGAAGAAAAAATGTCAGATCATTAGGATTGGGTAGGTAGAAAGCTTGTTTTTGATAGAGTTCCATTGTTTTTCATGGCTTCTAACATTATCAGAGAAAAATAAGGCCAACAAAGTAATGAAATATTGCAGCCCAATGGATGAATCATTGATCAGCTCCTAGAGAATACAATTCTAAAGTTCTTGACACCTTCAAGAAGGTGCCATCCCCATGTGGAGCCATTGTTAGCCACCTATAAAATTTGTTATATCAAATGGTGGCTAAATCATTTTTTAAGCCTTCAAGAAACAATTTTTATGCAAAATTGTTAGTTATTGAATTCTTAGGAAGACAACTTATCCTTGAGTTAATCTTCGCTGTTGTTTTCCCTTATGAAATTGAAAAATATGTTGTTTACCAAAGGAAAACACTGCTGAAAAAGTTCCATTTTCCCTCATTTCCCTTCTCCTTTTTCCGTCTCCATTTCATTCATAAAAATGTCCATTTACTCCTCATTCTAAATTTTTAAACCCTTTTAAAAATTTTGGGTTTAAAAACCCCTTGTTCCCCTTCTACCGAAAGCCAAAAAAGCAGTGAAAATCTCTCATTTTGGCCTAAAAAACTCATTTTTTATACTACGGCCTTAAGCCCCTTTGGCCTTAGCCCCCAGCTCCTTTTTTTCATAGAACCGGAGCTGTGACCCACTGTTAAACCCCCATCGCGCAATCGCAATCTGGGCGTTCTATGTTCCTTTACGCCTTTTGCATTCAAAAACTCTGATGCGATTTGGTCCTAGCCCCTAGCCCCTTTATTTCCGCATAAAACCGACATTAAGACCAAGCGCTGAGGCTTGATCGCGCAATCACAATCAAGCGTTCCTTTGTGTCTTGTTACCTTTCGCTTGTAAAAATTTCTGATTGCGATGAAAGCCTTTTTGTATATAAAAACCCTTCCCCGACACAAAATTTCCTTTGTATTTCATTAAAAACCCACTTTTACTATGTTTTTATAAGTCCCGACGGTTCATTGGTTGGGCGATTACCAACCGTTGATCTAAACTGATCAACAATCTTCGGGATCTCGCATCAGAGTTTTTCATTGGATGCGTTTAAATAGTTTATTGCCCCCTTCTGATTTCCAACCTTGCGATGGTTTCCCAACTGTTGATCTGTTCCGCCATACCTAGATCTAACGGTCCACATCACTCCATTCCAAAGCCCATCCCTCCGCCTTTTGACCTCCGCAGTTAAATCTCCACCGTCGATCTGGTCCTAAGATCAACGGTCCTTACTCAATCGCAACGCAAAAACCATTGCGCCTTTCCTCTCTCCTCTTCCGATTGTGATCATTGCGATTCAATCTGGACCTTCGAAAACCACAAGAACCGACGGCCCAGGTCGATCGCCCTCCACCACAACCCTCCGACATTTGAACCCACAGACTCATTCCCGACCGTTGATCTCTCTAAGATCGACGACTCCAATCTAATCACATCGCAAATTTTCTTTGCACCTGTCCTCTCTCCCCTGCCGATTGGAAATCCCGCGATTGGATCTGGCTGTCCATTTCGTAGATCCGACTGTCCAGATTCGAACCCTCACCCTTTGTTATTTTCATAAACCCCGCTGTTTAAAGTCTTTGGGTGAATATCCACCGTTGATCTCTGCAGATCAACGGTCCACAAACACACAAACTCTACCCGACCCCTGCCTCATATTCCATTTCATTAGTCCCAAGATTAAATCTGGGCTGCTCATATTGAATATCTAACGGTCCATATTTGACCTGGTAGGCCCAACTCCTTTGGGACCTACTTTCCCTCATTGATTAATCCTAACCGTACATTCCTTGATCCGATGGTCCAGATTAAAACTACCTTGACCCTACCCCACCTTTTTCCGCCTGTGCTTCTTATCTCCATCGCGCTCTCTTCACAACCGTCCGATCTAACACCCCAGATATAACGGCGAGCGCGCGGTTTCGGGTGATTTCATGTCTGAAGGTTAATTTTTCTAAGTTGTGCGATATGGGTGGTTTTAAAAAGCCACGTGTCAGCCATATACGCATATCGCGTTCAAAAAGGAAATACCGCCTTTCCCTCTTTTCTCCGCGCGACACCAGTGGTTTCTTTGGCTGAAACCGCCTTTCCCGTTTACATTACATTCCCTCAGTTTTAATCTCCACCGTTGATCTCTGAGATCTAACGGTCCCCGTTTAATCTCGCCTTTTAGTTCATCGCCCTCCACCCATCCTCCAAGGGACTTCATAAGTGAATCCCCATCGTTGATCTCTATGGCTGATCTCATCCGACGACCCAGAATTATTCCGGAACCCCAAATTTCATCTAACCCTTTGTTCCTTCCGCCAAAGGTTTTTCACCATTTTCCTTTGCAAAATCTTCCATTTTATTATAATGTTGCCCCTCTACATTATATTTTCCCAATCAATCTCGACCGTTTTTCACCACCATTTACCCAAATACCTTCCTATCTGATCCCAGCGAGAAATCCTTGCCGTTGGTTGCTTTCATCCAACGGTTATGATCTAACCTAAACCTCCAAAGCAGTTTAAAAATTATCCCGCAGGATTTTTTATAATTTCATTTGTTTGTGCAGGTTTTAATGGTTTGTGCATTGTTTTAAAAGAAAATTGAAGGCCGGGATGATGATCCCCCAGGCCTTTATTCATGAAAGAGATCTTTCCGCAGGGTTCCAAATTATGTTTTATCAGTGCCTCATGAGCACTGACGCCATTATAAAACCTCTGTAATGCCTACACATCAACAAGACACAAGAAAACTTAATCAAGAAAAGAGTATCAGTGTTAAAGGATCTAGTCACAACAGAGATGGAGAATTGAAGACTGTTAACGCAGTTTTGAGGGATTACGGACTAAATCAACTATCTAAAGCCTAATCCACTCAATTAAACACAATTTGAAGAAAAAAAGATCGAAATTAGGCCTAGTTATACCTAAAACACAGAACTAAAGAAAATCAAAGGTGTTTTAGGGAAAGATAGAGAATTCTATTAATCTGAGAGGCCTCCACTGCCACATCAGAGGCCAATTGAATCCTCACCTGCTACCAAACGCCACCTGCAGCCTAAAAGCATTCAAAGGAGGCAGAGTTATTACCTTAGTCGGTGATATTTTTCCTAAATACAGCTGAATGGTTAATTCAACCAAAGAAACTTATTGAAAACTGTCAACAGAGTTATTACAAAGATAAGAAAGAATTCTAAAGGTCAACAAACTCTGCTAAGAAGATCGAACACTTAATACAAACCCATTAATATAGAGGAAATATCTAAAATCTTCTCCATTGAGCCCCTCAAAGGCCAAGAAGCATTAAACTGTATTAATTGAGCTTATAGATTTTTTTTTCTCTCATCCCACCTCCTCATTTTCCTATAAAATCATCTTGAGGAGCACATTGTAAAGGGTTGGTTGCTAGACTTTGATATAATACTTGTGCTCGAAACTTTCTACATGTAAATAATGTTCAGAGGCTTTGAAGCTCTTTTTGTCATCAAAATAAGTTAGGCTGAGAAGAGAAGATGATTACTGAACTGAAACATTGGACTTGAAGTGTGTAACTGGATTGACATCAATATACAAGCTGATTCTTGGGATCCTGGTCTATATCATTGGTGAAGTACTTCTTACTTTGTTATTGTTTTCCTTTCATGTATGCCATTTTGTTTCACTTATTCTCTGATAAAGAACAACAAATATAGAGTTAGGACTTACTGTCAAAAGTACCCTGCTCTCATTCATAAGATTTATCTCTATGTTTTCCTCCAAATTGTGTGTTTAAGAATGACTTAAGTTAAGTGTAAACATTATCAAGGAATGTTGGTTTGTCCCTGTCTTGATGTGCAAAGATTGAAAGGAAGTTATTGAATGTTATTTTCATTATCTGCTAAGTAGAGTTAGACTAGAAAAGTTTATGGTTTGCCCTATCTTCTAGTTCTTTCTTCAAAGGTTGTTCTGAAGGTTTCCCTAAGAGTATGCTGAAAGCATTTTAGATTTAAAAGTATCTTGTCTGATCTTAGGCTGCACTTTGTTTTCTTATCTATTTTCATCCCTTCTGAAAGTAATTATGTGGATTAATGGATTGTTTGTCTGATAAGTTAGCTTCAATACAATCTTGTCCAAAGAATTTTATGGTTAGCCCTGTCCTTTGGTTGGTTTAAAACAGTTACTTGAAAGGCTTTTCTTGTTTGGAAAGACCGATAAATCTTAATTGAAATTATTGTCTTTTTCCACCCCTTCAACACTTTTATTGTTCCATTCCATCATTTAATCTAAAATGTCTTGTGATATAGATGACTTGCCCCTTGGACCATGTTAGCCCCCTATGAATTTTTCGACAAGAAAATAGGGGGCTAAGTTGTTTTTTGAGCCTTTAAGGAATGCATCTCCCTTGAAAACACATCATCCTTGAAGTCTCCTTGTGCCTTTGCCCATTTCCTTTAAAAAGAACCTCACTGACTGTTAAAAACTGTGCCCAAAAAGGCCTACATTTGTCCTTGTACCCCTGCAAAATTTCCCATTTTAACCTTTTTCCCTTTTGTCAAAACTCCCCTTTTACTCCCAAATCCCTTCCTAAACCCTCTAAGTCCTCAAGTTTCCCTCTTAAACCCTTCAAATACCCTTTTTTGGTTTAATAACCCCTTTTCCTCTACCCCTACCCTTTTCTGGCCTCGAATTGCATTGAAAAGGGTTGAAAAACCCACATTTTGACATATATGGGTCTTAGCCCCCTTCAGGCCAGCCCCCTTAATTCCCCCCCCCACATGACCCGGGCACTAGAACCAGGAGCTGAACCATAGAGTGCTTATCAATCGAATGATCGAGTGAAATTCACGACATAGATATGTATAAGATCCAACGGTCTTCACAGTCCCTTCGCGCACATGTTGTTCCCTCGTTCACCCTTCCGATCGCAGATCCACTGTCCACTTGATCCACAAATCTACGGCCTGGAGTTTATCTGCACCGGTGGTCCCCGCGACTTTCACTGTTCAGAAACCGACAGTATCTATCGCACCACGTTTGGAGGTTGAGCAGTATTTTCCTTTTCACAACGATTCCATTCATCGCATGACGTGTGGCCCCGAGCACTGTTCAGAAACCACCCCCCATCGCGCGTTAACGTTTGTCCATAGATCCTGCACGATATTGTTGCACACCGTTCGATCTGTGGCCAACCATACAACAGTGTTTGCTCCCCCAAGATGCTCGGTTGATAACCAAGGAAAACGCAACCTCTGGCCCACTATCCATTGCCCTCCGATGCATTTTCAGCCGTCGATCTCCTCTTGATATCGGACGGTCCAGATTTAACGCATGTCCCGCCATTGACCCGGCCCCGCCATGTCACACATTCCATGTGCTCTTGTCGCATTTTCGTCCATATTGCACTCAAAGGTCAAATATAAAAGTTTCATATGAAAGTTTGCTGCATTCCGCCAACCTCAACCAGACCATTCTCCATTGTTTGGCTGCGTCCTTTCGCCATCGCCCTGCACTGAACCACCATTTCACTAGGTTGTACTGCCATTCTTGTCATCCCCACTGCATCCACCATCCCCACGCATGGTTTTCTTAATAAGTGTATGTGTTTTGCAGGGTTACAGGGAGGCGAAAAACCGCCATGATTCACACTCTCTGTTACAGTGACAGAGAACACAAGGAAGACCATGTGCAGAGATCGTAATTATGAAGAAAGGCCCGAAAAGGTGTTACGACATGAATTTAATTAAAGGAACAGGGTTGAAACATTGCAAAACTGTTCCAGAACCATTAAAGCTCGAACTTCGCAGACAGAGGCAGTCATGGAGCAGTAAAGTGTATCAGTGAGAAAACAGAGAGCTTAAGGCCTGTAATGGAAGACTTTGAGCCTTAATCCAATTATTCAAAGGAAAGGTACCAGAATCGAAGACCCCAAGGATTTCTCAGAAGGTCCAATGCACAGAAAACCATACCATTAGGGTGTTCAAAACAACAGAATGTCTCCTCCTGAGAAAGGACATAGTACTCATATGGTTTTAGCTTACATTGTGTCCATAAGAAGTTTTCCCCCTGACAACAGTCCTAATGCAATCAGAAGCATTTTTTACACAGTATGGCAGACCCTAGCATCATTATTATACCTTTTTAATCAGTTCACCAGAGTACTATAGATGTACTACAGCAAAGTGCATCAAAGACATACCTGGAGTGAATTACAGCCTGACGAAGACCACTCTTTCATCCGAAGAGTACTGAAGATAAATGCCCAGAATTTAAAACGGAATGGGGCCTCAACCCTCTTCCTCTTCTGAGATTTAATACTGCATTTAGTTTTCCATCTACCTCTTCAGACTCTTCTTCGGCTATAAAATTCATGAAGAAACCCATTGTAAAGGTTGTTGATCGGCTATCTGTGAAATTGCAAGCTGTTTCTCTTGAGACAAGTTCTCTTTTTAAAGTTGTAAGATAGGCTGAGGAAGATGTTTACAGACTGAATACCAAGCTGTTGGAAATGTTTTACATGATTGGTGTTGCTCTTTAATATGACAAGAACATTTCTTTGGATCCTGATTTAAAGCAACGGTGATGTTTTTCTGTCTTTGTCTATGTTTTCCATTTTAGTTCATTACATTTCATTTCTTCTGGGCATGCATCAGAAATCTGGCATAGGATTTACCCTTGTTAGGTACCCTATGTTTCTGCTCTCCCTGCCTTCAATGTTTTCTATTGTATGTGTTATCTGAGGATTGATTTCAAGCTAATTTAACCAGTGTAGCGGTTCCATATGCTGCTAGCTGATGTATGAATTAACGAAGTTGTTCTTGGATGTTCTTGGTAGGTTTTAATTAAATGAATTGGGATATTGGGAGTTTAGAACTCTGTCTCTGTCTCACTAGGCTCCTTTTCAATTAATTGAACCTTCTTAAGTTTCCTTAAGCTGGATGCCAAAGCATTGAGAGTTCAAAGTCTCTCTTTTATCTCAGGTGTTCATCTTTATGTCTAAATCTTTAATGTTTCCTTGTCTGAAGAGTTAGCATTTTAGGTTTTGGATCACAGGTTGTCCAATGGCA
>JAXQQM020061559.1:0-52674 GCA_034641835.2 Pinus albicaulis
TTGTTATGTGTGTTTAAAGAAATATTAGAGGTAACTATCAACCACTTTGGAGATTAGGATCTAGCCTTCCTAATGCTCAAAGAGAGCTCTCTCTTAATGATTTAACTTTGTTGTTTTAATTGATATTAGGCTAGTTATGTAAGAATGATTTGGTTTGATTTTTATTTGTTGGTGGAATTACTGATTTAGATGGATAATTGTATGTATATTTTCCATTGGGCTATGGAGTCAATGTACCAAGAAAACAGGACAAAATCAAGTTCTAATGGAAGTGTTCACAGGGCAAGGTAGCTGAGCAAAATCAGATCTTTTAGGCTGAATGGTGAAGTGGTTTTCAATCGGGATCAAGGAGCAGTTAAGGATTCCTTAAACCGGATAATGAAGAAAGTGAAAGAGGTCAATCGGGATGGGAGAGCAATTAAGGATTCTCATATCCAGATATCAGAGGAAAACATTAAAATGAATAACAGTTCAGAACAGAGTGTACTTAACAATTTCTGCAATAATATTCCTGTTATAACATTTAAATTTGGAAAAACATGTAAGTTAATGGAATACTTAAGAAAATAACAATGAACAATTGAAATATAATTCACTGAAGTAGCTCAACACATGAATCTTGTAATGCAATGCCTTTATTACTTGTCATGTCTGTTGACTTGAAAATGGTACAATAAACCCTCAGGTATTTAGATCAATTACAACTATAGAAATGTTCAGGAATCCACACTCAATACTTCGAATTGCTGAAGTATTTATATAAAACTTAATACAAAATATCCTAAAACTGATTTAGGATGTATTCAAGGGAAATAAAATATCTTCATGCAAGAAGATAGAGACACCTGTATCACTAAATGCAAGTTGTCCCTGTTTATTGGATTTATTGTTTGCTTCTTGGATATTTTGTTGTCTTATCTCTTTGGCTATTGCTCTCAAGTTGGCTACCTTTTCTCTGTTGGTAGTCTTTTACGCTGCTTGTCTTTCAGTGTCTTCATCTTTAAACTGTCTTTGTTGTCACTGTGAATTTCTTCTTTTATCTTACTACTTTATTTGTCTGCTCTGTTTTCACCTTTAACCTTGTCTCTTTTACTTGCTTTACTTTTACCTGTCACAGTAAATCATATAATTTTTCCCAAGCCTCTTCAGCTGGAATTTTGATCTTTACCATTCTCCTGTAAATCTCATCTTCTTTAGTATACTTGGTAAATGTAGGTTTGTTTACAAAGAGATGATTTACCTCATGCTGGAGGTAAAAGAGATTTTCAAAAGTTTGATAGAGTACTTTGCCTGTAGATATTCCTTTCATAGAGGAATTGTTGGAATGTTCTTTAACCACTTCTCTGATCTTTTTGTCATAATCTTCATGCCTCATTAGTCTGTCATTGATCACTAATGGATTAGGCTAAAGACCTTTCTACCTCAAAACATCAAATTTGATCATGAACCCGTTCACTGCTAGCTCCATAGTTTGACACTTATCTTCAAGTTGTGTCATCAAGTTTCTCTTGGAAATTACCTTTTTTACCTCTAAGATTGTTTCTATTCTATCACTTATCCCAATTTCTTCTAACTCATGCTTGTTTTTAGAATTGAGAAACTTAATTATCTCAGTGGCTTCTTTTGGTTTCTTCCCAAGTTCCTCTTTGACTTTCTGAATAGCTTCACTTTCTTCTTTTATCAAATCTTTCTGTTCAAATATGACTTGGATAGAAGGCCAAATATCATTAACAGAGTTAATGATATTGGCCTCTGTTAATGATATTGGCCCACAGTTGTTGCTTTTCTTGGGCTAGTGGCACTTTTAGAGTTAATTCTTTTTCTAACTTATGTACCCTATCAATCAACCTGTTGGTTTTCTGTGTTTCAGATTTATACATGATTTGAGCCAATTTCTTTTCATCTTCAAGACTTTTTACTTGTTCTTTAAGTCTATTAATCTCAGTTGTTTGCATTGCTTTAATCAATTTCCCTGCCTCATCATTGGGATGAGTTGTTGTTGTTGCTCGTGTAGTAGCTGGTGTTGCTGAAACTTCTGTTGTCACTGGAACTGTTGTAGTAGTTGGGACTGTTGTAGCTACTGAAGTTGATGTTGAAGCTATGGGAATGGCAGTAACAGTAACTGCTTCCATGCTGGCCTTCTTTTCCTACACCAATTTATCCGTTTCATTCTCCATCTCTTTCAGTTGAGTTTTCATCTGAATGGTGAGATTCATCATTTCATCTTTCTAACCTTCATTCTCCAAAACATCTTTAGTTTGTGGATGTTTAGTGGGAGGTAATTTCAGTTGTTTCTTTAATGTAGCTATGTCTGCATTCTTTTTCTTGATAGCCTCTTCGGCTGCTTTGATGTTCTTTGGATCATATCCAACCTCCATGACCAATTCTTCAAGTGATTTTATTCTATTATCTTTTACTTGTGAAGAAGCCTTCTCTAGTTTTAACTATGCTCTGATATTTTCTAGAGAATTTTGTAGTTTTTGGACACTCATAGCTTTGTTGCTCATAGTGGAGTAGATCATTTCTCTTGCTTGCTTATGAAACTCAATTTGATCTATTGGATGTACATCTTTAGCCATAACTTCAAATGTTGTTTTCTTGTAGTCTAATGATGATTTTGGAGCCTGCACTGTTGGCTGCAAAAAGGTCATTTGCATCTTCCTGGTTTTATAATCAAAGGCTGAAAGTAACCTGTTCTGGTCACTAGGAGTTTTGTTTCCAATATTGGGCATAGATTACAGCTTTCAATGCCTCGTTCCTCAATTTAATTTCTTTATGCTTCTCCATTACATCTTTTTCTTTATCCACTAGTTTGCTTGATGAAGAAACCTTTGCACTATGTTGCTTCTGAATGATCTGAGCACTAGAGGTTGATGGTTGGTGTGTTTCCTCTAAAATTGTTGGAGGTGCATTATCTGTAACCACTATATCTGTATCAATGATATCAACCGTGTCAATTATCTCTTCCTGTTCAACAACTGGATTCAATTTGGCCTTCTTCTTATACATTAGCTTAAATTTATGTTAGTAGTAGTCTCTTCGAATAAGAGCCTTTCCTCTCTTGCTCTTTGAGTTCCCGTCTTGTAAATGTGGAGTATGAAAGATGGAACTAGTATCAACCTCGTTCTCCTAGAAATTATATAAATTATGTGTTATATGTCCAAGATTCTCCCGATCTCACACTATTTTAACTTCATGCAAAATACAAAATCTATTCCACCATTGATAATTTGCAGAAATTAAATCAAGATTGCAATGCACACATGAAACAATAAAAATTCACACACATTAACACAATTTTTTAACGTGAAAGCTTGAAGTTGAAAACCCCAACTATCTGTATATAATATATGTCATAGAGGTCATGTAAAAATCCTCATACAAAGCTTATCATATCAAGCTCTCAGTACAATACAATCGCTACACACTAATCAAGAACAATCAGCAAAAATCTTCACTGATTTTTGCCTTCCTGATAGCTTGCCTATACTGCGCAATCCCTGCCGAAGAATGGCTCTGGATGAGTTAGAATTTCTCCAGCCTTGATCACGCAATCCTAATTGGCATCTCCAATGAATGTGTGGTGCATACAATGCAACACTATAGTCACAACTGATAGTCACACTTTCTCTTTCACCAATCTCTCCACTGAGTCTCCACTGATCTGTTTTGCACTGTAGTTAACTGTTGTCTCTGTCTAGTTAAATAATGAGTTATTATTTAGTGAGTTAATTTAACTAATTAATTCACTCAACTCCACTGAAAGTATCAATCGATTAGAAATAGACACGATCAGTTCAACTGAGTTTAAATCCACAAGTGTAGTCAAAATTGAAACCAACTCCACCAACTACTTCTCCAACTCCACCAAACTCTACCACTTGAGTTCTAACTAAAGTCCTTCATGCATGAACCACCAAGAGCTCTAGAATTGTGTAATTCCTTCAGCCTAGCTAAACCGAACAATCCGTTAACTGAATGTCGTGCTCCAAGAGAATAATATAATGTTTAGAGTCCAAATATTATTAAGAGCTAATAATATCCGACATGTCTATTTTTAGACCGGGCAAATTAAAAATAGACTTCGCTCAAAATGTCTAAAAATAGAAGTACATCTATTTTTCCAATTTGACCAACCATCCACAAATAGCATCCGCAACTCATAGAATATGATCGACATGTCTAAAAATAGACATAGTCTAAAAATAGACTTTGCACCAAAAATAGCCTGCGGGGCCCACTTAGTGAAGGCTAATTTTTCAAAACAATAAGCTCATCATCTCGTTGGAATCTCAACACTCCCTCTCAACAAGATAGGGATTATCTGCAACCCCGATCCTATCTCTATGGTATTTGAATTTTCTCCTAGTGAGCGCCTTCGTCAGAATATCTGCATCCTGATCCTCCGTAGGAATGTAAGAAAGAAACACGATCTTCCACTGCACACAATCTCTGATATGATGGTACCATATGTCAATATGTTTAGATCTATCATGAAATAATGGATTAACCGAGAGTTTAATGCAACTCTGATTATCACAATATATCATAGTAGGATATAAGTGAGAACCGAACAAACCAACCAGGATCTTCCTCATCCATATAGCCTCGCATGCAGCCAAAATTGCTGCCATGTACTCGACCTCTGCTAAACTAAGTGCCACGGATATTTGTTTCTTACTGTACCAAGAAAATGTTATAGATCTGATACTGAAAATTCCTCCAGATGTGCTCTTTCTATCCGTTGGGCTTCCTGCCCTATCTGCATCCGTGAAGCCATGCAGCTTCACCTCATCCGACTGTCTGTACCACAATCCATACTCAGATGTGCCCCTGAGATACCTTAGGACATGCTTTTCTGCCTTCCAAAAGAGCTTGGTAGGCTTCACCATCGCTTGTGAAAGCTGGTTCACCGCATAGCATATGTCTGGTCATGTATTGACTAAATACATGAGCGAACCAACCAACTGTCGATAAACAGTGGCATCCACTACCTTTGCCGATGTAGCATCCTCCTTCCTCCAACCACCAGGAAGAGGAGTGTTGATAGGCTTGCAGCCTTGCATGTGAAACTTCTCCAGTATCTCCCAGGCATACTTACCTTGAGACAAAAATAGTTCACCTTTCTGCTACCAAATTTCCAATCCCAGGAAATAATGAAGGAGGCCCAAATCCTTAATCTCGAACTCCTTTGCAAGATCTGCCTTGCATGAGTGTATCAACAGTTCATCACCCGTTAGTATTAAATCATCTACATAAAGCACAATGATCAAAATCTTACCCTCCACCACAATCTGGTATAGGTTTGGATCCGCCTCACTCTTGGCGAAACCAAGTCCGGTGAAATAACTGTCTATTCGTGTGTACCAAGCACGAGGTGCTTGTTTCAGCCCATACAACGCTCTTTTGAGCCTGCACACATGCGACTCGCTACTGAAGATTTTGAATCCTTTAGGCTGCTCAATGTACACCTCCTCCTCAATGATTTTGTTGAGGAACGCAGTCTTCACATCCATCTAATGAATGTGCCAACCCATCTGCGCTGAGAGAGCAAGGATGGTCCGTATGGAAGAATACCTCGCAACAGGTGCAAAGGTTTCTTCATATTCGATCCCCTCGATCTGTGAGAAGCCTCGAGCAACAAATATTTCCTTATACTTCTCAACGCTCCCATCAACAGCTTGCTTCACTTTGTAGATCCATCTCAAACCTATCACTGATTTCCCTTCCAGCCTTGGGACAATCTCCCATGCATTGTTTCTGACAATCGAATCATACTCTTCCACCATGGCATCTACCCATGCGGGATCCTCCACAGCTTCCTTGAAAAAGGATGGCTCTGTCACGATACACTTGCTCATCAGAGCCATGTATCCAGTAAATTGGTCAGGTGACTGTCTCTGTCTGTGATGTGATGTAGGAACTCCTACATTCTGCACTGCATCAAGATTCAGTTGCTCAGCTTCTGTAGTGCGCTTTCACCCTCTGATGTTTGGCACTGCATGAGTGGTTTCTTCCACTCCATGAACCTCCTCTTGTGGTTGATCCACATCTTGAGGCTCATCTTTAGGAACAAGTAGCTCCTCCTCTGCATGCAAGTGTAGCTCCCTCTCAAGCGACAACTTCATGGCTTTCTCCTCATGAAATTTGATATCCCGTCGCACGACAGTCATCCGACTGTCTAGAAAATACACACGATAATTGTGGGGTGTTTATGTGTACCCCACAAATATCCCAACCTCTGCGGTCGGCTCCAGCTTCTTCCTGGCATCCTTCATCACATGAATGTAAACAAGTGAGCCAAAAATCTTCAAATGAGAAATATCAGGCTTCTTACTAGAAAACTCCTCTTCGGGTGTACTCATGCCAAGTACTCTATGAGGACAACGGTTTTGCACATAAATTGCAGTGTTGCATGCCTCAGCCCACAAGTGTATGGGAAGGCCCTGATCATGCAACATCGCTCGTGCAGCACCCACGATCGTTCTGTTCTTTCTCTCCGTGACCCCATTCTATTGTGGGTTATGAGGCACTATGAGTTCTCTTCGAATTCCTTCTTTGCTACAGAAGTCTTTGAATTCGCCAGAGATGTATTCACCACCATTATCGCTCCGGAGAGCTTTCACTTGCTTCCCCGACTCTTTCTCAACCAACGCCTTGAACTCACAAAACTTTGAGTATGTCTCGCTCTTCTTCTGCATGAAGAACATCCAGCACTTATGAGAAAAGTCATCAACAAATATCACATAATACCTGTGCTTTGTTGTTGAAGCAACCGAGAAAGGTCCACACACGTCTGTGTGAATTCTCTCAAGGATCGTCGAAGCACGACTATCCTTCTCATGAAAAGTGGCCTTCACAAATTTTCCCAAAGTACATCCCTTGCACTGATCTGACTGCGCAAGTGTACCTTTGGGAAGCCCGGTATAAATCTGCTGCAAAATTTTCCAAGCGCCATGGTGAAGATGGCCCAATATCCTATGCCACAATTCGCCCTCATCTCGGCTCACCACTCCTTCTGCTTTTCCTGCCATTGTAGCACAGCCATCTACCTACAATTGATAAATATTCTTAACTCGAATCCCTATCCTCCTAGTTTGACCAGTTGTTTTATGGTGCAGGAAAGCTTTTCCCTCGCTAAAAACAACATCATAACCCTTGTATTCCACCATTGCCACGGAGATCAGATTCTTCTTCAATCCTGGAACATGCATGACATCCTTCAAGATGAAAGGTTTACCGGACTCCCTCTCAAAGGAAATGGTCTCGATACCAGTCGCACTGTATCTACCATCATCGCCCATCTCAATGTGCACTCCAAGATCCTTTTCCTCCAGATCACTAAACAAATCTTTGTCTCCGGTCATATGGAAAGACGCACCACTGTCAAGAAACCACACCGATCCCATCACAAATGAAACCAAGCATGTGATCAAATAAAATTCGAGCTCAAACTGCAAGGCTAAGGCCTCTCCTACTGCAGAACCAGCAGTGCTCTTATTCTTCTTCTTCTGTGGGAAATTAGTGGCGAAATGCCCGTGCTAGTGACAGTGAAAACACTTCACCTTGGACAAATCATGCTTCTTGCCTTTAGCTTCATATTTGGAAGATTTCTTCCCTTTTCCTTTCTGAGCTTTGGCAGCCAAAGCACAATTTTCTTCATCTTCATTCTTCGATGAATATCCATCCCTGGTACCCTGCCTTATCTCCTCCTGCACAAGATCCGACCAAAGTCGCTCCCATCCTGGCAGTTTCTCTCGTCCATTGACAGAGTCTTCGTAGCTATGCCAACTCTTCGGAAGCCCAAGGAGAGCCAAGGTCACCAAGTCTTCTTCATCAACAGTAACCCCCAGACTTCCCATCTCATCCTTGCAGTGGAAAAACTTCGTGAGGTATTTTGGAATATTGTCGCCTTTCTCCATTTTTATTTTTCTGAGCTTTTCTTTAAGCGCCAACTTCCTCTGGTCACTTCTGCTTTGGAACAAGTTTTTCAAAGCCTTCCAAATTAAGAATGGAGTGGCTTTCCCATGAAGGCTGGACACAATGTGGTCCTTCACACCTTCAAACAGAATCCTTCGACACTTTTCTACCTTCTTTTTCCATGTGTCAAGTGTGGTTGCATCGCTAGAAGCAGGCTTCGGAATATCAACATCTATGAACTCCTTCAACCCATTATCATCTAGAACCGCCTCCATCCTGTCCTTCCATGCTATGTAATTTGAGTTGCCCTCAAGGGCATACTCCAATTGCAATCCGTTGAAAGACATTTCAATGAATGCTCAACTTCGACACCAAGAAAACACTGCAGCAAATTCGAATTCCACGAGCAGAAAACTCAACCGCTTCAATAATTGCAATCTCCTCCAATGATCAACACGGCTCTGATACCATGTATAAATTATATAAATTATGTGTTATATGTCCAATATTCTCCTGATATCACACTATTTTAACTTCATGAAAAATACAGAATTTATTCCACCATTGATCATTTGCGGAAATTAAATCAAGATTGCAATGCACACATGAAACAATAAAAATTCACACACATTAACACAGTTGTTTAATGGGAAAGCCTGAAGCTTAAAACCCCAACTATCTGTATATAATATATGTCATATATATCATGTAACAATCCTCATACAAAGCTGATCATATCAAGCTCTCAGTACAATACAATCGCTACACACTAATCAAGAACAATCATCAAAAATATGCACTGATTTTTGCCCTCCTGATAGCCTGCCTCTAATGCGCCATCCCTGCTGAAGAATGGCTCTGGATGAGTTTGAATTTCTCCAGAATTTCTCAAGCAATCCTCATTGGCATCTCCAATGAATGTGTGGTGCATGCAATGCAACACTATAGTCACAACTGATAGTCACACTTGCTCTTTCACCAATCTCTCCACTTAGTCTTCACTGATATGTTTTGCACTGTAGTTAACTGTTGCCTCTATCCAGTTAAATAATGAGTTATTATTTAGTGAATTAATTTAACTAATTAATTCACTCGACTCCACTGAAAGTATCAATCAGTTAGAAATAGACATAATCAGTTCAACTGAGTTTAACTCCACAAGTGTAGTTAAACTAGAAACCAACTCCACCAAACTCTGCCACTTGAGTTCTAACTGAAGTCCTTCATGCATGAACCACCAATAGCTCTATGAATTTTGTAATTCCTTCAGCTAGCTGATATGAACAATCTGTTAACTGAATTCCAGTGCTCCAAGAGAATAAGATAATGTTTAGAGTCCAAATATTATTTAAGAGCTAATAATATCTTACATGTCTATTTTTAGACTGGAAATCTAAAAATAGACTTCGCTCAAAATGTCTAAAAATAGAAGTCATTTTCCAACTTGACCAACCATCCACGAATAGCATCCTACAACTCATAGAATATGATCGACATGTCTAAAAATAGAAATAGTCTAAAATTAGACTTTGCACCAAAAATAGCCTGCAGGGCCCACTTAGTGAAGGCGACTCTTTTCACTAAGCTCGTCATATTGTTGAATCTCAACATTTCTCCACCTCTTGCAAAGTATTTTCCAACCACTCTGACTGGTTGGAATATTTTTCAATCTCTGGTTTTGACACATGAACAAAATGAGTTAATTTTAATTTGATTCTTAACTTACTAATGATTGCCAAAGGATCATATTTCCATTTGAAACTATTACTGAACTTGAAATCTTGTAAACACTTATCTTCTTGTTGACCAACATTCCCATTATTCCAAATGAAAGGACCAAGCTAGTTTTTAATCTTAAACTGAGTTTTCTTCTTTGCTGACAGGAAATTAACTTCATCTGAGTTTATCATCTACCTGATGTATTTTAATGCAAATAACCTCATTGGGAGGTATAATTTGGGTAGCTTGTATGGAGTGAGTTGGCTTCCATACATTCTAATTTCAGTATGGTTCTGGTATAAATACCAGTCTCCTATTATACTTTGTTCTGACAATTCCAACACTTTCTTTATCTCTTTATTGACCCTAGGTTGAATGCTATTGCTTAGCATGTTGACAACTGGATAAACAAATGAATCAATGAAGTCTTTGTAGCTAAATTTTGTGGAATCCTTTCTGATCAAGGATGTCCAGAAGACTACAGATTGGGGGTTACCCTCTGTGTCCAATTTTTGGAGGCTAACTGCAAACCTTTCTGATTGGAAATATAAGAACAAATGAATCAAAACTGATGAATATTTAAGCACTCCTTCCTCTGGTAATTTGACTAATTTATAATGGATGCCATCTGATAGATTTTAAGCAAAGTTAAATTTTGAATTTGGAGGTTGTCCTGGGTAGAATATGGACATAAAACCCAGGATTGAAGCATCTACATATTCATCAGTAAAGTACCCTAAAATGCATGACAGCATTGTGACAATCTATCTGGTTCTCTCTGAAAAAATGGAAGCTGAGTATGGAGGGTTACTCTTTGGGGTTTCTACTGATGGAGGAAGGAAGGTTTGGAATATTTGGAACCTCTTGGGAAAATCCATCTTCAGATATAGTTCAGTGAGGATTTCAATTGATAATGGGGCTTCATCAGGCTTGGGTTGGATCTGTAACATCTGATTTATATATTCTGCAGTGATTGTGAATAGAATCTCTTGGCTTGGGGTTACTAGAGCTCTTTCATTAGGCAAGTAATTGATTTAACAAAGTCTGATGATTTCAGGGAATTGAAAGGTCTGTGGGATACCTGGGTAGATTTTAATCCTAGAGGTGGATATCATCAGCTTGGTCTATGAATTTATCATGGCTCCAGTAGTGGAGCTCTAGGAGGTTAAAATCAGTAACTGTATCACTTATTTTGAAGTCTTTGTTTGCTAGAGGGGTGTGTTCAACATCTAATATAGGTGGTTGCAGAGGATTTACACTTATTATGCTCTGGGAGGCCATTTTAACTTGTTCAATTATCAATTATTACTTTTATGAGCTTAAGTAATGGCTTTTGGCACTTTAGGATTACCTGGAAATGGAGTTTTGGTCTTTGGAAAGGGTTCTGGCCATAGCAGGGGCTTTCTTGGCCTGCAAAGCTTTAACTCTGAGTCTGCAATGGTTATAGTAGCAATAAGCTTTAATTCTGGTCTGGATTGGCTTCAAAATAGGTCGTCAATGGTTCTTTTGGCTTCTTTTCCACAAATAAAACAACTTTTGGAAGAAAAAAAACAATAATGGAATAACTGTTTAGGGTGGATTTTATTGCTTTGGACCGGGGCAGTTAATTGCATTGGTGTGGGGTTGAATTTTAAACAGCGGTGATTTCGTCGTACAACACGGAAGACGGGTTTGGCAGTTATCACATGATGAAAAGTGGATTGGGGGTTTTCAGTTGGGGGGATGCAATAAAACATGGGAGCGCCAAGTAGCAAAGAGGCGGGTGTGCAAAACCACCCATTTCTCACCCTCGATTGGTTTTAAACGTCGAGTGGTTGAAAGTGCAAAAGTGTTCGGGAATGGTCGAATCTAGGTAGCGCCAATCGAAGGGACTGATGAGGTGGGATGTTTTGATAGGTGGGACTGGGGATGTTATGCGGAGGGGTATGTAATATATATGTGAAATGTGGGTCAGGTTAATACAATGGTGGTCGGATAATATAATGGGGTAAATATATTAAAATAGGGATTTAATATAATAATGCAGGTTAATATAGTGGAAGGGTTAGCATGTAGTGGGGGGGGGGGGTTAATAAAATGTATAAAGTGGGATAAGTTAAAAATTATAGGCTATAATACAATAAGGGGGTTTGGGGAAATATATATACGATATTTTTAAAATACATTAGGAATAAGTGTTAAAAGGATATCAGGGAGGGATTTTTGCAGTGGGGCCCGATATTTCTTAAACATCTAAAACTTTACAAAAAGTGGGTTTCACATGTTTTTTTAATGAAAAAGGGAATTAGTAAAAGGGGAAGTTATTTTTTAAAGGAAAATATGTTTTTTATCTAGGGAAAGGGGTTTTAAGAAGGGGAAAGGGGTATTTTACAAGGGGAAATGACTTCCAAGAGGGGAAATATGAATTTTTCAAGGGGAAGGGATTTAGGAGGATATTAGTGATATGAGATGAACCAATTGATGCTTTCCATGACTTGTGAAAGTAATATACCTACCCTTTATTTACCCTAACATTTTTTACTTCATTCATTGGGTGCATTTGAGCTTGTTGACCCTTTTATTTTTATTTTGATAGGCAAACTAACCTACTTCTAACCTTATAACTTCCAATGGCTCAGATTAAACTGATGAGCTCATTTTTATTCTCTACCTAATTACTGATCTGCCAAGATTAAATGGTTTGGCTAGATCTTTATTCACTAACTATCGTTACTTTGAAATTTAAAAGCATGAATGAATGAAGTTTAAATTATTTGATCATCATCAATTATGGCATTTTTGACAAGATGCACACAATTTTTATTTACATAAAGTAAACTAAGAGTAGTGGCATTTGAATGTGCAACACTTTTAGGATCTACTTTTGTTTCTTTATGTGGGGTTCATACTTTATCTTATTTTTTGATCTTTTTCTTTCAGTCCTTTGATTTTTCTTCTAGGACTTACCCCCTTTTCATTTTTTTAATATGGGAAAACATTTGCAGAAATCAAAGTATGTACAATATTACAAGACTTCAACATAGTTAATTCAAAATTATGATCATTATAGGACCCTAACACAACCCACATTTAATATCATGCTCTCATAAACATGAATATTTTCACAAATTGAAACACATAGAATCTACTACTTTTTCACTTTTGTTGAGATAAAGCATAAGCATGCACAAAAAAAATTAACATAGATGCTTTTAGTCAAATGACCCTGAAAAAATGCCCAAGGGAAAACCAATGAGAGGGAGGAGGATTTTTTTTTTTTTTTTGAGAAATTATTGCAATAGTCAAATAAAAAATAAGTGCAACTTATCTCCTTTGGAAATCATGCCCAATTTCCTAAAAATTGTGATGCCTTGGGTCCTCTATTTGTGTGCCTAATATGCCTTAGAAATTGTGCTCAACTTGCTCAGAAATTCATTTTGTATGGCCATTTATATTATTTCCATGTCTTCCCTTGAAAATCATTCCCACCTGCATTACAACATGTGCATTAAATGCACTATACTATAGCTCAAAATTCATGTGAATGCACTGTACAAACCCTAAAAATTCATGCTAGCTACTTGGAATTTGTGCCCTCTCTTAGTTGTTGTATGAACTTCTCTCTTTCTCTTGAGCTTATCTCCTCTTATGATCTCTCCATTTCTCCAAAACTCATGAAGAAAAAAATGAATTGTTGTTTATTCCTCTTCTTTGACCTTTTGTCTTCTCATAAGGAAATGCTAAGATCCAATGGTTGAGATTTGATCTTAGCCATTGAGATGAAGGGTGGAGATATAATCTCTCATTGACCCACTTAAGTTAGTATTTAAAACTCATAATGTCACTTTATCCCATGATCACCTTTTTTGTGAATTAGACCAAAATGTCACTTTATGACTTAATGCTCATAAAAGTCATTTTAAGTTTATTTCTCACAAATTTAAGTCAAAGGATAATGTTATACACTTCTTCCTAGGCAAGATTACATGCCTTAGGAAACAATTGTACTTGGTACACTTTTTCTAACATGAAGAACCAATTATTATTCAAAAAGTGTTGATATCACTTCCATTGAGTTTTGATCCAAATGTTTCAGCTATTGCAGAAATAAAAGATATGGAAAATATGAAGATGGGTGAACTACATGAAATCCTCAGTGCATATGAGATGAACATAGAAAAATATAAGTCATGATTAAATGAAACAACCTTCAAAGAATTAAAGAAAACAAAAGGAAACAAAGTCCGTAATCATTCCATATTTGAATTAGATGAAGAAGAAGCTCAATTTGTGAGAAAGTTGAGAAGAGGATCTGACAAATATAACGATAAGCTACCATTCAAATGTTTCTAGTGTGATAGAATAGGTCATTATGCTTTTAAATTTCCATTTGTAAAGTTGAAGATAGTGATGATGAAAGAGAACATAGAAATATAGGCAAGTTCATAAAAATAAGAGGGGAAGATCTCTCAAGAAGAAAAATTTATATTCAAAGGAATATGGAAACACATTAGAATATAATGATGTAGATGTACGTGCATATAATGATCAAGAAGAATGCTTACTCATAGATGTGATGAATTAGATATCAATTTGAGAAGAATAATTTGTTGATGGGGAGGTTGATCTTGAGGGAGAACTTATAAATTCCTTAAAATAAATAAAATTATCAAGGATCTATTTCAAAAAATGAAAAAAATATCACAATTTTGATGAAGCATTAATTATCCCCCTAAATAAAAAACTAGAAAAGGCCAAGAAAATAGATGATACATTAATAATTCAACTGAAATAAAATGAAATAATTTGTGAGAAACTTGAAGCAAAGGTTTTATCCTTGAGAAATGATTTAGAGAAGGAAAATCCTCAGTTGACTCTAAATTTTTGAATAATGGACTAAGTCATTAGTTAACATTCTCAACTACTAGATATATTCATCTATTGAAACATGTTTTGGCTATAAAGAATATCATGAGACGTTTAAAGGAGAATCTAGTTTAAAGATACCATAGGAAGAACCTAAAATCTATGCCAATGTGCTCAAATGATTTAGAAACAATGCAAATAAACGAAAACATGTAGATAAGGATCAACAACGAAATGACCCTATCAACAACACAAATAGCAACAAGAAAGAAAGTGAAAACTATCTAATACTTAGGAATGCATTCATAGAAATTTCTCCACCAAGAAGGTTGTTTATATCCATGTATAAAAATATCTTTTGTGGCTATTTCTTTTCATGCAATAATCTTGGTCACAAGGCAATAGATTCCATAGCCTATATAAGAAATGAATATATTCGAAATAGTAGAGGAACTTATAAGACCCCAATGAATGACTATGAAAGCAACAAATATATATATATATATATATATATATATATATATATATATATATATATATATATATATATATATAGATAGATAGATAGATCCTTATGAAGGTGATTACAACTCATTTTATCTTCTATTGGATTATGTTGTATGTTATAAACACAACTAGAACATCAAGTAATGTATACATATTAGATGGAGCAAAACAAAATTGTTGTTGGGGAATTAGATGAAACTTGGTTATGGCACAACTAGTCTTGATGATGGAAGGATAAAAAATAAAAAATGTTTTGATTGTATAGAGCACAATCTACTAAGTGTAATTCAAATTCTTGATCAAGGAAGAGATAAATTCTAAAGGATGCGTAATAATAAATCATGTTTAGGAATATTGGTAGAAAATGCAGTTAGGTCTCCAAACAATGTGTATTGTCTCAATGAAATTAAAAAAAGAAAAAGAAAAAATCCATTATGGGAGTAATATATCTAATAACTCAATAGTAAAAGAATATATAAGATAAGTGAGAGACTACAACACTTCAAATTCCATTAAGAAGATGAGAACTTTTGAGAGTGGTTTGTAGGAGAAGGATGATCAAATGAAAAATTTGGAGGATATGAATTAGCAACGACAAGTGAAGTGAATGGTGAAATTTAATTAGTAAGAAAAACAAAAGGAGGAGAGTTGAAAATAAGGAGAAGCATCAGTTCAGGGGGAGCAACCCTTCGATGTAAAAGGATTTAAATTGTAGACAAAAGGAAGAATAAGTTGAAGGGGAGTAGCCAAAAAAAGAAGTAAAAGGAAATTCAAGCATAGGGGAGTATTCTCAAGAGTAGAGCTACAAAAGAGGAAATGTTGCATGAAGGGACAAATAAACACAAGCTTGATAAGGGGAACCTAGCTGCATACAAAGGAAAAGTAAGAAATTAGAGGAAGTAATTGTTTTTTTGTTAAGATATCAGGGGATAAAATGAAACTAGAAATAAATACAACCCTTTTTCATTGATTTCAAAGGGGTAGAATATGTAGTGATTGAGAGAAGTTACAGATAGAGGAAGAGTTGCAGTCACTAAGAAAAGTTGAAAATAGAGGAATATTTGCAGACAATGAGAAAATTTTCATATAAAAGAAGAATTGCAGATAAAGAGAAGCAAAATTTCATGGGAGCATTCCTTTTCCATTGATATCAAAGGGGGGAAGTTGCAGAATTGACTAAAAATTGCCATTAATGACAAAGGGGGAGATTGTTGGAAATATTGTTGTCATTGATGTCAAAGACAAGGGGAGACTACATATGTCCAAGATAAATATTAGAAAATGAATATTGTTGGAAATAGTGTTTTTGGACTTTTGATGCCCAGTTTAGATACCCTATATGTAAAAACCATTTTCGTAATCCCTCTTACAATCACCATTATGAATTTTAATTCATGTAATTAATTAGGGAAATGTAAACACAATGACATGTTGAGAAGAGCGGAAATGGATTTAGAGTTTTCGTGATACATTGTTTTGGAAGTTTGAAAGTCAAGGTTGTGCATTAATGTCCACCAACCCTTTAACTTAGTTTTAATGGCCTGAATGGCAGGCGAGGAGGTGGAGTATAATATTCCTGAGGGGAGGAAAATTCCATACCCCCTATCATACCTCGTGAGTTTCACTATGTGGTAAACACACAAGGTTTGCACAAGGGGATCAGAGGGAGAAAAGAGTCGGTGAAGACTAAAGAAGAGAGGATGATTGGGGATTATCACACAACAACACAAAGAGAGCACTGCAAGATATGGAAAAGAGCAACAACTTGTTGGGAAAAAAGCATGGGCTACCTGGAGAAAGAAATAATAGACCTGGTTATGGGATGTGGGTGGTTATATGTCAGGATGGGAATACATGGGTTTACTAGTGAATTTGTGGGAGCACAGAATGTTGGGACTGCGTTGGCACTGGAGCATAGGAATTTAGGGCAATGTGATCAAAGGAAGGAACAAGTGGAGACACAGTGTTATGGAGCCTTGCCGAGATTGAGTAGGTGGAAAATTTGTGTGCTCGATGTCGAAAATCTAAATACATTCAACTGATCTTGTAATATGCTAAAACAAAATATTGAATCAAATCTACAAATTTTGGAAACCAATTATAATCGCACAATCACATGAACAAGAAAGAGAAATAATTTCAATCGCACAACACAAATATGTATCGCAGGAAAGCCTCAGCTAAAAAACCGTTATCTGTATATTGCATTAAGTCAAGAATATGAAACAATATAATGGTATTTCCCTTCATGAGAAACCTCTGCACTATCTTTGATTGTCTCACTCTGATCCTAGAAATTTTGGTCTAATACTTAACCAATTCCTTGCACCTGAATGACCAGCCTGGCTTACACATTCCTGAGGGAATTGAGCCCCTATTAAATAGGAAATCCCCACTAATTGATTATGCAATACATCCAAGGTATCCTGATGACCTCATGCATGACCTGTACAATTTTCTAATTATACAACTGATAGTCTACTTCTCTTTAACTCCAATCTCAACTGGGTCACTCTTAGAACTGACATGCAACAACCATTTATAGTGAATTATGAGTTATTTGATTTATCACTGCATGTGAATTAAATCATTTTTAATTCAATGGACCTCTCACTATCTCATCCCTTAGGTAGAACTATTTAAACTGATGTTAACTCAAATACATCGAGTTAATTAATTACAACTCAAAATAAACTCAACCATGAATCCTAAAAAGTAGGAGACACCCTACATGCCTCTAGTTTGACCCTCAACTCGAATTAACTGAGATAACTAAGCCTTCCTGACTCAGTTAACTCGTACAAGTAGTCATGTGAATGTGGAATTATAATTTACTTCTAATTTAATTAAGGGAAAATTAAATTAGAATCACTTTTGATGTCATTTTCAATTTTTCTTGTTTCCATTTTCAACACTCCCTCTCAACAAGAAAGGAATTCAACTCTATCCTAATCTCATACCTTTGGAATGATTTGCATGCAACACTTCTCTCTATCGTTATTGCTACTGCAACTTCTAAACTGAAAAACATCCAAACTGAATCAATATGATGCATCTGTCACCAGAGTCTCTGACTGCTACTAGCTACTACAATGTCAACTGAAAACTCTGCGTTGCTGCTGACTCTGCACTGTGCCATTTGCATTGCGAACTCCCCAATATCTTATTGTTGCTAGACTCTGCATCTATCACTTTGACATCTGACTGCATCAATCGCCATTGATCCATCTTGCTATTGTGTATTGTGGGCCCTCGTAGCAAGGTAATGATCCATGAGACAAGACATCTCAATGGACTCTACCCAAATTTCTGCACTCTTGGGACTATGACTTTACATCGCCCCACCTCTCAGCTAGAGCTATGTATGCATATGATCCTTCTTCCCACTTGGCTCAAAATTTCTCCTTACTGGAGGTCTTTTCTTGAGTGGATGCCTCCACCCGGTCTCCTATCTGCTTCTCTAATTGTGGCTGATCCACAATATTCAGAGGTTGCTTCTGAGTTTGCATGTTGAGAGGTAATTCATGCTCCCTCTCAACCACCAATTCTATAACCTTTGCCTTGCTCCTCAAGGATTTTCATGCATCTTCAACCTCAAGAGCATACATGTTATTGAATCACACACCAATTTTTTTCACATGTCCTATGGCGATGTGTCTAAGGAAAACCTTTCCTTTTCTAAATATCAAATCATAGCCACGATCTTCCAATATTTCTCTAGAAACAATATTCCTCTTTAGTCCTGGAACAAACAAAACAACAGTGAGTTTGAGAGGGGAGAAAAAATCCCTTTGAAAAGTAACTCTACCTACTCTGATAGCGCTATGCCTCCCTTCATCTCCAAACTCTATGTTATGCTTAAGGTATTTCTCCCCCAAGTCGCTAAATGTATGTCTATTCCCCGTCATATGGAAAGAGGCACCGCTGTCTGTAGAAATTTGAATAACTGTTAAATTATTCACCGAGATTATCCTGATCACACACTATTTGAGGTTCATGCATAATACATAACCTCTTCTACTATTGATCATCAATTTGCGGAAATTAAACAATCGCATGCGCACATTAAAACCATAAACAATCACACATATAAACAGAGTATTTATGGGAAAGCTTAAAGCTGAAAACCCCCAACTATCTGTATATTATAATGATAGAGATCATGTAACAATCATTGTACAAACTCCTCACAAGCTCTCAGTACAATCTCCAATTGTTACACACTACACAAGCTCAGATCATACAAAACACATGCTCCAATCTGCTCCACCTGTTAGCCTGCCTCTATTGCGCAATCCAAGATGAATAATTGCTTGATCCAAGTTCGAATCCCACTAGTATGCACTGTGCAATCCTCATTGGCATCTCCATCAATGTGTGGTGCAAACTCATGCACCAGTATATTCACAACTGATAGTCACACTGCTCTTTCACCTACCTCTTCACTGGTCTCCACTGAAACTGTCCATGCACTGAAGTTAACTGATGTATTCTTTAGTTGATTTATGAGTTTATAATTAGTGAATTAATTAATAATTAATTCACACTACTCTCACTAGTGTATCAATTAGTTAGACTAGATACAACTAGCTCAACTATGTTTAACTCAGTTAAAATGAATACAACTCCACTAACTTCTTCAATCAATCCCACCAAACTCTGTCACATGAGTTCTAACTGAAGTCAACATGCAATAGCTCCACTAAACCCTAGGAATAGCGTAATTCCTTCTGTCAGCTGCATGTGCCACTTCTGTGCACTCAACTGAAGTGCTCCAAGAGGATAAGACAATGTTTAAAGTCCAAATATTATTAAGAGCTAATAATATTTGACATATCTATTTTTAGACTGGCAATCTAAAAATAGATTCCGCCCAATATGTCTAAAAATAGAAGTCCATCTATTTTTTCCGACTTGACCAACCATCCACAAATAGCATCCTGAAACTCATAGAACATGATCCATATGTCTAAAAATAGACATAGTCTAAAAATAGACTTTGCGCCAAAAATAGCCTGCGGGCCCACTTAGTGAAGGCGACTTCTTTTCACTAAGCTCCATCATCTTGTTGCATTCTCAACACTCCCTCTCAACAAGATATGGATTATATGCAACCCCTATCCTACCTCTGTGGTATTCGAATTTGCTCCTGGTGAGCGCCTTCGTCAAGATATCAGCATCCTGATCCTCCGTAGGAATGTATGAAAGTAACATGATTCTCCGCTGCACACAATCTCTGATATGATGATACCGAATGTCAATGTGTTTAGATCTATCATGAAATACTGGATTAACCGAGAGTTTGATGCAACTCTGATTATCACAATAAATCACAGTAGGCTCTAAGTGTGAACCGAACAACCCAACCAGGATCTTCCTCATCCATATAGCCTCACATGCAGCCAAACTCACTGCCATATACTCGGCCTCTGCTAAACTGAGTGCCATGGATCTCTGCTTCTTGCTGTACCAAGAAACTGTTGTCGACCCGATACTGAAAATCCCTCCAGATGTGCTCTTTCTGTCCGTTGGGCTCCCTGCCCAATCTGCATCTGTGAAGCCACATAGCTTCACCTCATCCGACTGTCTGTACCACAATCCATATCCCGATGTGCCTCTAAGATATCTCAATACATGCTTCCCCACCTTCCAAAAGAGCTTGGTAGGCTTAACCATAGCTTGTGAAAGCTGGTTAACAGCATAGCATATGTCCGGTCATGTATTGACTAGATACATGCGACCCTGTGTCGATAAACGGTGGCATCCTACCTCACGTGAGTAGCATCCTCCTTCCTCCATCCACCGGAAAGTGTCCAACGAGCTTGCGGCCATGCATGTTGAACTTCTCGGTATCTCAGGGCATGCCTGCACGAGAAACAAACGACCACCAGCTGTATTGCCAAATTTCTAATCCCGGGGGGAAATAATGAAGGAGGCCCAAGTCCTTCATCTCAAACTCTTTTGCAAGATCAGCCTTGCATGAGTGTATCAACAGTTCATCACCTGTCAAAATAAAATCATCTACATAAAGTACAATGATCAGAAACTTACCCTCCACCATAATCTGGTATAGGTTAGGATCCGCCTCACTCTTGGAGAATCCAAGTCCGGTGAAATAACTATCTATTCGTGTGTACCAAGCACGAGGTGCTTGTTTCAACCCATACAGCGCTCTCTTGAGCCTGCACATATGTGACTCGCTACTGAAGATCTCGAAACCTTGAGAGTACATACATCCCAGCCCTCCTCCTCAATGTGCAGCCTCAGTTGAGCACGGTCTTCACATCCATCTGATGAATGTGCCACCCCATCTGCGCTGAGAGAGCTAGGATCGTCCGTATGGAAGAATACCTTGCAACAGGTGCAAAGGTCTCCTCATAATCGATCCCCTCTATTTGTGAGAAGCCTCGGGCAACAAATCTTGCCCTGTACTTCTCCACACTCCTGTCAGCTGTCTGCTTCACTTTGTAGATCCATCTCGAACCCACCACCGATTTCCCCTTCGACCTTGAGACAATCTCCGATGCACTGTTTCTGAAAATCGAATCATACTCTTCCACCATGGCATCTACCCATGCGGGATCCTCCACAGCTTCCTCGAAAGAGGATGGCTCTGTCACGATACACTTGCTCACAAGAGCCATGTATCCAGTATACCGGTCAGGTGACTGTCTCTGTCTGCGCTGTGATGTAGGTGCTCCTACAACCTTCTCTACATCTTGAGCCAGTCGCTCAGCTTCTGTAGTGCGCTTCCGCCCTCTGATGGTTGGCGCTGCCTGAGTGGTCTCTTCCACTCCATGAACCTCATCTTGTGGCTGATCCACATCCTGAGACTCATCCTTAGGAACTAATAGCTCCTCATATGCATGCAAGTGTGGCTCCCTCTCAAGCGAACACTTCATGGCTTTCTCCTCCTGAAATTTGATATCCCGTCGCACAACAGTCTTGCAACTGTCTGGAAAATACACACAATAGTTGTGGGGCGTATCAGTGTACCCCAAAAATATCCCAACCTCCGCAGTCGGCTCCAGCTTCTTCCTGGCATCCTTCGTCACATGAATGTAAACAGGTGAACCAAAAATCCTCAAATCGGAAATATCAGGCCTCTTAGCAGAAAATGCCTCCTCGGGTGTACTCATGCCAAGTATCCTGTGAAGACAACGGTTCTGCACATATACTGTAGTATTACATGCCTCCGCCCACAAGTGAATGGGTAGGCCCTGATCATGCAACATCGCCCGTGCAGCACCCATGATCGTTCTGTTCTTCCGCTCAGCAATCCCGTTCTGCTGTGGGTTATGAGGTGCTATGAGCTCTCTTCGAATTCCTTCTGCGCTGCAAAAGTCCTTAAATTCGCCAGAGATGAATTCACCACCATTGTCGCTCCTAAGAGCCTTCACCTGCTTCCTCGATTCTTTCTCAACCAGTGCCTTGAACTCACAGAACTTTGAGTATGTATCGCTCTTCTTCTGCATGAAGAAGATCCAGCACTATCGAGAGAAATCATCAACAAAGATCACATAATACTTGTGCTTTGCTGTCGAAGCAACTGAGAAAGGACCACACACGTCTGTGTGAACTCTCTCAAGGATCGTCGTGGCGCGACTATACTTCTCGTGAAAGGTGGCTTTCACATACTTCCCTAAAGTACACCCCTTGCACTGATCTGACTGCGCAAGGGTGCCCTTAGGAAGTCCAGTAGAAATCTGCTGCAGAATCTTAAAAGCTCCATGGTGAAGATGGCCCAATAGCCCTGCATCGTGCACTCCTTACGCGCGCGCCATTCTTTAGTAGCCATCTACCAATTGATAAAGGTTCTTAACTGAACCCCTCCTCCGGAGTCTCACCGGAGTTTCCTTGCGAGGAAATCTTTTCCCTTGCTGAAGACAACATCATATCCCTTGTCTTCTAACATCGCCACAGAGATAAGATTCTTCTTCAATCCTGGAAAATGCATCACTTCCTTCAATACGAAGGGTTTACCAGACTCCCTCTCAAAGGAAATGGTACCGATACTGGTCGCACTGTATCTACCATCATCGCCCATCTCGATGTGCACTCCAAGATCTTTCTCATCCAGATCAGTAAACAAATCTCGATCTCCTGTCATGTGAAAAGACGCACCACTGTCCAGAAACCACACTGAACCCATCACACTTGAGACCAAGCATGCGATCAGTGAAAAATCTAGCTCAAACTTTGAGGCTAAGGCCTCTCCAGCTGCAGATCCAGCAGCCTGCTTATTTTTCTTCTTCTGCGGACAATTTGTGGCATAATGTCCGTGTTGGTGACAGTGAAAGCACTTCACCTTGGACATGTCCTACTTCTTGCCTTTCGCACCGGAATGAGAATTTTTCTTGCTCTTCCCCTTCTTTTCTTTGGAATCCAAAGCGCAATTCTCTTCATCAGAGTTCTTTGATGACGATCCATCCCTGGTACTTCGCCTTATCTCCTCTTGCACAAGATCCAACCAAAGTCGCTCCCATCCTGGAATTTCTCCCGACCATTGACAGAGTCCTGATAGGAATGCCAACTCTTCGGAAGCCCAAGGAGAGCCAAGCTCACCAAGTCCTCATCATCTACAGTCACCCCCACACTTCCCAGCTCATCCTTGCATTGGATGAACTTCGTGAGGTACTTGGGCATACTATCGCCTTTCTCCATCTTTATGTTTCTGAGTTTATCCTTGAGCGCCAACTTCCTCTGGTCGCTCTTGCTTTGGAATAAATCTGTCAAGGCTTTCCACATCAAGAATGGAGAAGCCTTACCATGCAAGCTGGACACTATGTGATCCTTCACGCCCTCCAACAGAATCCTTCGACACTTTGCTGTCTTCTTTTGCCAAGCCTCAATTACGGCAACATCGCTAGAAGTAGGCTTTGGGACTTCAGCATCTATGAACTCCTTCAACCCATTGTCATCTAACACCGCCTCCATCCTGTCCTTCCATGCAATATAATTCGAGTTTCCCTCAAGGGTATACTCCAATCGCAATCCGTTGAAAGACATCTCAACTTCGACACCAAGAAAACACTGCTGCAAATTCGAATTCCACCAGCACAAAACTCAACCGCTTCAATGTCTTGTAATTGCTCCAATGATCAATATTGCTCCGATACCATGTAGAAATTTGAATAACTGTTAAATTATTCACCGAGATTATCCTGATCACACACTATTTGAGCTTCATGCATAATACATAACCTCTTCTACTATTGATCATCAATTTGTGGAAATTAAACAATCGCATGCGCACATTAAAACCATAAACAATCACACATATAAACACAGTATTTATGGGAAAGCTTAAAGCTGAAAACCCCAAACTATCTGTATATTATAATGATAGAGATCATGTAACAATCATTGTACAAACTCCTCACAAGCTCTCAGTACAATCTCCAATTGTTACACACTGCACAAGCTTAGATCATACAAAACACATGCTCCAATCTGCTCCACCTGTTAGCTTGCCTCTATTGCGCAATACAAGATGAATAATTTATTGATCCAAGTTCGAATCCCACTAGTATGCACTGCACAATCCTCATTGGCATCTCCATCAATGTGTGTGAAAATCTCATGCACCAGTATATTCACAACTGATAGTCACACTGCTCTTTCACCTACCTCTTCACTGGTCTCCACTGAAACTGTCCATGCACTGAAGTTAACTAATGTATTCTTTAGTTGATTTATGAGTTTATAATTAGTGAATTAATTAATAATTAATTCACACCACTCTCACTAATTGTATCTATTAGTTAACTTGGATACAAAAAGCTCAACTATGTTTAGATTAGTTAAACTGAATAAAACTCCACTAACTTCCTCAATCAACTCCACCAAACTCTGTCACATGAGTTCTAACTGAAGTATCCATGCAATAGCTCCACATAACCCTCAGGAATAGCGTAATTCCTTCTGTCAGCTCCTGTGCCACATCTGTGCACTTAACTGAAGTGCTCCAAGAGAATAAGATAATGTTTATAGTCCAAATATTATTAAAAGCTAATAATATTCGACATATCTATTTTTAGACTGGCAATCTAAAAATAGATTCCGCCCAATATGTCTAAAAATAGAAGTCCATCTATTTTTTCCGACTTGACCAACCATCCACAAATAGCATCCTGCAACTCATAAAACATGATCCATATGTCTAAAAATAGACATAGTCTAAAAATAGACTTTGCGCCAAAAATAGCCTGCGGGCCCACTTAGTGAAGGCAATTCCTTTCCACTAAGCTCATCATCTTGTTGCAATCTCAACACTGTCGAGATACCACATGCATCCCATTACAGTGTTGGCCATGCATGCAATGAGAGTAAAATCAAGCTCAAACTGTGAAGCTAGAGCTTCACCTGTTGCTGCTACTGCAGGCTCCTTCTTGCTTGCCTTTTGTCGACATTTCATGCATAGTGCCCATACTCGTGATAGTGAAAACACTTGATGTTGGACAAGTCTTTATTCTTGCCCTCTGCACCTTGGGACTTCTTTCCCTTGCGCTCTTGAATTTTCTGACTAATGAAAAATATTCTTCTTTGTATTTGGAATATTCAACTGATCTTGTAATATGATAAAACAAAATACTGAATCGATTCTACAAATTTTGGAAACCAATTACGATCGCACAGTGACATGAACAAGAAAGAGAAATAATTTCAATCACACAACACAAATATGTATCTGGGGAAAATATAAAAACCCCGCTATATGTAAATTGCATTAAGTCAATAATATGAAACAATACAACGTTCTTTCCCTTCCTGAGAAACCTTTGCATTATCTATGACTGTCTCACTCTAATCCTGGCAAGTTGTTCCAATTCTTAACCAATTCCTTGCACCTCAATGACCACCCTGGATTATACTTTCCTAAGGGAATTGAGCCCCTATTAAATAGGAAATTCTAACTAATTGATTTCACAATACATTCAAGGCATCTGGATGACCTCATGCATGACGTACAATTTTGTAATTATACAATTGATAGTATACTTCCCTTGAACTCCAATCTCAACTGGGTCACTCTTAGAACTCACATGCAACAACTATTTATAGTGAATTTTCAGTTATCTGATTGACCACTACATGTGAATTAAATTAGATTTAATCCACTGGACCTCTCACTACCTCATCTTTATGTTAGAACTAGTTAAACTAATTTTAACTCAAATTCACTGACTTAACTAATTACAACTCAAAATAAACTCAATTAGGGCTCCTAAAAAGTAGAAGACACCCTACATGCCTCTAGTTTGACTCTCAACTCGAATTGACTGAGCTAACTAAGTCTTCCTGACTCACTTAACTCGTACAAGTTGTCATGTGATGTGGAATTACACTTTACTTCTAATTTAATTAAGAGAAAAGTAAATTAGAATCCCTTGTGATTCCATTTTAAATATTTCTTGTTTCCTTTTTCTACACGATATCCATGGTTTGCAGAGTATATTCACTGTATCCTTTTGGATGACTGTGGGATTAGAATTTGAATATTAGTATACTCTGGATTCTTGGGTGAACATGTGGAGACATTGGAGGACATAGTCTTGAACTAAGAAGGTGGAAGTGGGGTAGTTGTGAATTCCTGTGTGGTTAACAGATTGACATCGATTGAATTCCATTGAGAAATTCTCCTCATACTTTGAATCTTGCTAGAGGGTGGTCAACTGCAAGAAAGGTTGGAGTGCAGTTGGCCTACGGTTGGGTGGAGAATGGAAGTCCCTCCCTCGATTTCCAGTCATTAATATTATCATATAAGTATTGTGCATATCCACTTGTATATGAATATGTTATGTTGTGAATGGAATTGATATTGTTATGTGTTATAACAATGTATGAATCAACATTGTTTTATTGGGAATGGTATTATTCTTGGTTGTTAAATAATGAAATGAATATGTGTTGTTTTCATGGTGAAGGAACTTGCATATCCCTAATATTATTGATGTATATTTGAGTTAAAATAATTGATATAGTCTTTTATTCATGCCTGGTAGGCTCAAATAAGCTATATTGTGCATGATTTCATTGTTTTCTAATGGTCGTGGATATTTGACTGGTTCTATTAACTGCTTTTACGCTACATTCCATGTTTTTCATCAATTTGATGATTTTAGGTTGCATCCATTTTTTATTATAGTAGGTTGTTATTGTGTTTGGTATGCAGGGATGGATTGTCCATTGTTGGCTCATTTAAGTGCCGAAGAAAGGGGCATGTCTATAAGCTTCACTGGACAAGTAGTTTTATGAGCGACACTGGTCCTCACGGGAGCCTGAAAAGGGTCCCCAAAAGTCTAAAATTATAATTATGAGGCAACCAACTTGAGCTTGAGATTAGGGAGTCGAAAGAATATTGTGAATTGGCTAAGGCACAGAGGTAATCGGGGCATAGGATGGGAAATGTACCAGTTTTTTGTTGGAAATAATTCATGTCGTGCCACGCAGAATGGTCGAGTAACAATAGTAGAGGCACGGTATATGGAAGGCACATGACGAGGAATTTCCTATCACTCGTTGTCAAAATATATGATGTGCCAAAAAGGTGTAAGGGTCCACTGGGTGTGGTGGATGGCCCTATTTTCGTAAGACGTGGGGTGTGATAGGAAATTTTTGTGTTGGGTAAATAAATAAATGTCCATCCCCAGAGATTTAAGTAAAAATGTGGAGGAAATAAGAGTGTGTGAATTAAGTGGAATTGGTGGATAATGACCAGAAATTGTATAATGGGAATTCATGGGTTTACACGAAGGCCAGGGAAGGCTACGTGGATATCATGTGGGTACATGACCTGGTAGGGTGATGTCATCATGATTAGAAGATGGTGATGATGTGAAAACCGGGACTGATGTGTCACCAAAGAGGATATGTGGAGGTGTTTGGTGGTGCCACCTGGAGTAGGGCACTACGTGGAAATGACAGGGAAAATGACGTGGTTTGGAGCCACGTCACCACAAAGCGTGGGTCCCCAATGAGGATGGTAGTACGTTTGAAGGCAGGGTGTGGACTAACATAAGTTGCGGGTCATAATTTTCCCCGTCACTAGACGATTAAATCTCTATTGCACCGCTACGTTTATGCCTATGTGCACTAACAAGGTGTGGCCGTAAATTGTCGGAGGGTGTGGGATGAGAAATGACCCCGTCACTTGGCGTGAAAGCTTATTTTTATCTACATAAATCTAGGAGTGAGACGTTATTAACAAAGTATGTGTTGTGAAGGCACGATGTCGCTGTGACATAGGTAAATTTCATCATATTGCATAGCTTATTAGACTTGCAAAGGCAAAGGAAAAATGATCTAGGTGTCAGCCACCTAGGAATGGATAAAGTTGGGAAAAGTCCATCGTGACTTGGAAAACATGAATTAAGAACTAATGGTGCAAAGGGAAATAGGTCTAAGAAGAGACACAGATAGACGAGTGAAGACACTGTGAGAGGTGGAACTCCACTTATTTCTCCTGAGAGAAGAACATATAGTCACAAACAACTGTCTAGTGTAACTACCAAAAGGGACAATCAATAAAAAATGAGAGGAGAAGATTCAATGCCAAAGGAATTTAAGAAGGAAAATCATCATACATTCGATGGAGAGATGAGGAAGGTCGAAGAAGAAAAGGTATCAATGCTAGGAATGAAGAAATATTTCAAAGTGCATGACTATTCTGGTAATATGAAATCAAGAGTAACCATCTTCAACTTAAAGGGAAGGGTTGATATTTGGTGGGAAGACTTGAAGAATTTCAAGGATATTAAAGAGCAAGAGATATCTTAGTGAAGATTCAAGAGATATTTCCAAGAGAAGCACATATCTGAAGATAATAGACAATAAGGCCAACAAATTTTATGAGCACAAGTTGGGGTAGCTGAAAACTGATGAATATACAACAATATTTTTGGAGGTTCTAAGGTACATGCCTTACATTAAGGACGAGAATACAAATATTCAAAGGTATATGAGAGGGATGCCACAAGAATTCAAGGACAAAATAGAATTTAATGAGCCTAAACATTGGAATATGCTATCAAGAAAATGAAGCATTGTTATGAACAATCCAAGCATAGGAATCAATCCTGCATTGATTGGATGAACATCATCAAAAGTATAAGAGAAGAGTTGAGAAGTTAAAAGGCTTGAAATGAAAGGTTTGCCATGGGTGGAGAAGGAGATATAAGTCAATGTCATCATATTGCAGAGCTTGTTAGACTTGCAAAGGTAAAGGAAAAATGATCTAGGTGTCAACCACCTAGGAATGGATAAAGATGGGAAAGGTTCATGAGGACTTGGAAAGCATGAATTAAAAACTAATGGTGTAAAGGGAAACATGTCTAGGAAAAGACATAGATATACAAGTGAAGACACCGTGAGAGGTAAAACTCCAATTAGTACTCCTGAGAGAAGAACATATAGTCACAAACATTTGTCTAGTGTTACTACCAAAAGGCACTGTCAATAGAAAATGAGAGGAGAGTATTTGATGCCAAATGAATTTAAGAAAGAAAATCATCCTACATTCGATGGAGAGATGAGGAAGGTCGAAGAAGCAAAGGTATGGCTGCTAGGAATGAAGAAATATTTCAGAGTGCATGATTTTTCTTGTATTATGAAAGCACGAGTAACCATCTTCAACTTAAAGGGAAGGGTTGATATTTGGTGGGAAGACTTGAAGAATGTCTAGGATCTTAAAGAGAAGGAGATATATTAGAGAATATTATAGAGATTTTTCCAAGAGAAGTACCTATCTAAAAGATAATAGGCAATAAGGCCAACGAATTTTATGTGCACAAGTTGGGGTAGCTGATAACTGATGAATATACAACAAGGTTTTTGGAGTTTCTAAGGTACATGCCTTACATTAAGGATGAGAAGACAAAGATTCAAAGGTATATGATTGGGATGCCAGAGGCATTCAGGGACAAAATAGAATTTAATGAGACTAAAACATTGGAAGATGCTATCAAGAATATCAAGCATTGCTATGAACAATCCAAGCATAGGAATGAGTCTCACATTGATTGAATGAGCACCATCAGAAGTATAAGAGAAGAGTTAAGAAATTAGAAGGTTGAAAATTAAAGGTTTGTCATGGCTAGAGAAGAAAAAATAAGTAAATGTCATCATATTGCAGAGCTTCTTAGACTTTCAAAGGCAAAGAAAAAATGATCTAGTTGTTAGCCACTTAGGAATGGATAAAGCTGGGAAAATTCCATCAAGACTTGGAAAACATGAATTAAGAACTAATGGTGAAGAGGAAAATATGTCTAGGAAGAGACATAGATAGACAAGTGAAGACACCCTGAGAGGTGGAAATCCACTTAGTACTCCTGAGAGAAGAACATATAGTCACAAACATTTGTCTAGTGTAACTACCAAAAGGCATTGTCAAGAGAAAATGAAAGGAGAATATTTGATGCCAAAGGAATTTAAGAAGGAAAATCATCATACATTCGATGGAGAGATGAGGAAGGTCGAAGAAGCATAGGTATGGCTTCTAGGAATGAAGAAATATTTCAGAGTGCATGAATATTTTGGTAGTATGAAAGCAAGAGTAACCATATTTATCTTAAAGGGAAGGGTTGATATTTGGTGGTAAGGCTTGAAGAATTTCTAGGATCTTAAAGAGAAGGAGATATCCTATAGAATATTCGAGATATATTTCCAAGAGAAGTACCTATCTGAAAGATACTAGAAAATAAAGCCAATGAATTTTATGAGCACAAGTTGGGGTAGCTGACAACTGATGAATATAAAACAATATTTTTGGAGTTTCTAATGTACATGCCTTACATTAAGGACAAGAAGATAAATATTCAAAGGTATATGAGTGGGATGCCATATGAATTCGGGGAATAAATAGAATTTAATGAGCCTAAAATATTGAAAGATGCTATCAAGAAGAATAAGCATTTATATGAACAATCCAAGCATAGGACTGAGTCTCGCATTGATTGGAAGGCAGAAGGAAAGCCTAGATTTAGAAGAAAGGGGAAGAAAGTTTCAAGGTAAAAACGTAGGGGAAAGAACATGAGTTCTGCCACTCCTAAAATGGGTGAATTTCAACAGTGATCCATTATTGCTGGTAGAGATAGATTCTCTTAGCCAATGGGAGAGGAAGCCAAGGGTTACAGAATAGAGAGTCTAAAGTGTTGGACCTATGGAGCGAACCACATAAAGAGAGACTATCCTTAGTGATAGAAGAGCGGCCCAAGATTGTACAATTCTTAGGAAATGGAAGCAGGCATAGTAAATGGTGTGGCTTGGAGCATGTTGTGCATCTATGCAACATTGGACAATAAGCAGGACAATCACCAAACCTCGGTGGTTGAAATGGAAGGTATGGTCAACAACTATGTTTTTTCAATTTTAATTGACCCTGGTTCCAATTTCAGTTATGTAAGTTTGTAAGTGACAAAGAGGTGTGTGTTGCAAAGCACAACACATGAAAACTCATGGTTGGTTCAACTAGCGATTGAGACTAAGTAGCAGGTCGAGTGATCTGAATCAAAAGTGGCATTTACCCATGGTATTGACCCATGATATTTACCCATGGGATCCACCTATGGTATCTACCCATGGTATTGTAACTTAAAAAAGGCTATAAATAACTAACCTCGTTTTGTAATAGGACAAATTGGTCCTCCACAATATGGCAACGAAAAGATTCTTTCATTTAATAAATGGTTTCTTAAATGGTTAATGGTTATCTTATTTATGTATTCACTATGTGTATCTTGAATATTGTGTTGTTTCTTTCCTCTCCCAGTGTAGTGTAGTGTTTAGTGTTAAGGCCTCCTAGATCTTAGCCCCTCCCAAGTTTATGATCAGTGGTATCAGGGCAATTCTTTCTTGGTAGCTGTTCCATCTCAAACCCTTGCCATTAGATGGGACCACATTTATGTAGTTGGTCTGCTTAATAATGCAACATTATTAATGCCCATACCCAAGATTCTATTCTTTGTTTGATTTTCCTCATGGGGTTTCCTTTTTAGACCCGAAATAACTTAATAAACTATGGGTTATTAAATTATTTCTCATAGTGAAAGCAATTTTACTATGGTAAAATTGGTCTTACATGGTGTACTTTAGTCCATATAATAGTAACAGGTTAGATGACCAAAATTTGGTGTAACTGCCACATAATCAACACTATATATTAATCTAGGGGCTCGTGTCATTGATTATGGAGATTTTTCCATGTCTTCCAAGTGATTTAGAGCGATTCTATTTCTTTGTTTTTGTTGGTTTTGATAGGTGGATGGAACACCTGCTACAACAACATGGGTCAACATTATTCTCATTTACAATTTTTCATCTGCTAAGTGGACATGTGATGCGGATGTTCCCATGGTTCGAACCTCAATTTCTTTCTTAGTGTCACCAAAAGGACTCATTTACTTTGTGAGAGGAAAGGAAAATGATAAAAATTCTTGGTGAGGAGAATCAAATTACAGTATGTATATTCCTACTTAAGACCACGCATTTTCTCTTTGTGAAGTCGTCTCTCCTTGGATCTCAACAATTTTCTAACTTTCAATATTTCGGCCAGTTTGCAACTAGGGTTTGAGCGGCTCTACAGTCTAAAACTTACTCTTGTTTATAATAGCAGTTTTGTGTTTCATGGAAGCTCGAGCTTTGAAAAATGCCTTTGTTGGTCAAATTTCAAACAATGGCTTGAAGGGATGTTAGGAACGAAACAATTCTAATTTTTTATTATTTTTTTTTCTCTCATTGCGTTGTGTTTTTCATGGTAGGACAGAACTCAAATTTATTTCTTTGTGAAGTTAAAATATCCATATTTGTCCATACATAATTGTTATTTTTCCATCTTCAACTCTACCCGTCCATGTCATATTTAGAGACGAGCATACCCATTCATCCCTTTGATCCATTCAATGATTCAGAACATGGCAGAAGCTAAGGGCGCAATTAGTGGAGTAAATCCTTTATCTATAGAAAAGAGATCAAGAATGGTCATCACATTCTCCAATCTCATCACTACATCAGGCGTCGAGTAGCTGGATAAGTTCTTACTCACACACAGTTATATTTCTAGATATCAGGCATCGACAAATGATATAATAGTATACTATGCACTTGTCAAAGCGCCTAGAACCCATTACATCAATTCCTCTCGTTGGTACACCCACATCAGTTCCTTACTATCCCCAATATTTTCTGTGGAAGGTGTTGGTGTTCAAATTGACAGAGAGATCCAACCATAAAATGTGTTGACCCCTGCCCTTGTCAAGGATGTGGATGATGATGATGTGGATCTCTTCAGTGAAGAAACCAAAGAGGAAAAGAAGGCAGTTGGTACACCCACATCAGTGCCTTACTATCCCCAATATTTTCTGTGGAAGGTGTTGGTGTTCAAATTGACAGAGAGAGTCAACCATCAAATGTGTTGACCCCTACCCCTGTCAAGGATGTGGATGATGATGATGTGGATCTCTTCAGTGAAGAAACCAAAGAGGAAAAGAAGGCAATTGAAGAATGTTCGACTGTTGTAAAAACCTTTAATAACAAGAAAGATATTTATATTATGCATATGGTGAGCATGGAGGCGGGGATAACGTACGTTGTGAGATCCTTGGTGGGGGATGGAAACAAAAACTAAAACCATCATCTATGGGCCGACTACTGGTACAACATCCTCATTTCCCCTCACATGGTATCCTGGGTCGACGTCGTCATAAATTTTTTCTATTAGTGCTACATTGATCTTGATCTCGAGGTGGATCCATTCCCATCAACTACGTCTGCAAGGTCGTCACTTGCATCCCCACTAGAGCAAAATCAATTAACAAATTCAGGTGCGCAAACTCAGGCACTAGAGTCATCTCGTGCACCTACTAGTTCTTTATTGCTCGATCGAACTTATGTCCCATTGTTTATCAATTCCTACACAGTGATCATAGATATAATGGTAATGCTTCCATTCCCTCTTTGGAGTATGTCAGATCGGGTTACTATTTTACATTAGTGGAGATTTTCTTATCCTATTCTTATTCCATATATGGGAGTCCAAGGGCATGGAATCTTCAAGCTATTCAATTTTGGCTTCAATCACTCATTGCTCACAAGGATTTCATCTATCTTATATATTCATTTATCTTTGTTTATTCACCAATGGATATTAATTTTTCTTTGGTACCATTATAATTATGTTAGTTTCTTGAGTTAGCTGCGAAATATTTCAATTGTGCCAATATTTACGGACAAGACTTGGAGAATCATTGTCTATGGATAGATACAAACACTACAACGCTAAACATTTTGAGTTCGAAATATGATATTATGCTAAGATTTTTAGTGATAATTTTTATTTTCACACAACAACGTAACATAGCGCAGGGCATTATGTATTGGCAGTTTCTAAAGCTCATGCTTCACATGTTTACTCAATTCCATGATTTTATGGATGTTGAATATGTTTCTATGACATTTCCATTTCAAAAAAATAAGGAAACTCCATTTTATCTTTCCAAGAAGGTCATATATGCTATGTCAAGGGCCCTAAATGTTGTACAAACAGAACATTCATAACATTCATTTGGTGATATCATGCTAGCCTCAAGATCATCAGAAATAGGAGTGGATTGATTTTCAACTTATATGGTTGGGATGGCTCACATAGAAAAGGTGTTTCGTTTAAGCATGAAATAAGCATTTATGTTTCTTGGTATATTTATTGTAATGGTTCCCCTGAAAAATTACAAAGATAAGCCACCAGATGTCTACGAGGCATATTGGAAAGCAAACTATTTCATCGTGGTTATCAGTAAACCACAAAAAACCCTTGTCATCAAAGTCCATTTACGAGGACACACACTGCCAACATCATAGTTGGCCACCAGTATAACAAGTTATCTCTATCCTCGGATATTCGTTCATCACAGTTATGCGTCAATCGCACAAAATCCTTGCTGTCGAAGTCCATTTTCTAGGCCACACATTGTTAGCATAGTAATTGGCCCATAAGAATTACAAGTATCTCTATCCTTGAATATTTTTTCATCATGGTTAAGGGTCATCCACAAACTCACGATTATGGTTCAACCCCCGCAAAACCCTTATATTCAACAACACTTACTTTTGGGTCATCCACAAACCCATAGTTATGCTCCTATTCAACAAAGGATTCCCCCGAGGGAACTTCACGCAATGGAGACCATTGCTTCCAAAGTAGGGAGGATTGATCCTAATGGAAACTGGCATTGATCCATGGTATTGACCCATGGAATTTACCCATGTTATCCACCTATGGCATCTACCCATGTAATTATCCATGTTATTGTAACTTAAAAAGTTTATAAATAAAAATCCTCATTTTGTAAAAGGGCAGATTGGTCCTCCACAATGTAGTAGCCAAAAGCATGTTTCATTTAATAAATGGTTAATGATTACCTTATTTGTGTATTCAATGTGCTTATCTTGAATATTGTGTTGTTTCTTTCCTCTCCGGGTGTAGACTTCAATGTTCGGGTCTCATATATCTTGGCCCCTCCCAAGTTATGTATCATCGAGCATTTGGTAAATTCATGTCCAACTGCAATGGAAAACATGCCTACATTAGTTGACTTGAACTTGATACCATTGGGTTCATACGACGTATTAATCAACATGGAATGGATGGAAAGGCACAAAACAAAATTTGATTGCTTCGGAAATTCAATCAAATTCCTCAATGATAACGAAGAAAGAATGATGCTGCAAGGAAATGGAATGCATGTGACAGTCCATTAAATCACCACGCTGCAATTAAAGAGATGCAATAGGAAGGGATGTTAGTTTTTTAATTTCCAAGCGACCAACATTTATGAGGGTAGCGACAAAATATAGGGGGAACATCCTATCTTGAAACAATTTGCGAACATGTTCCCTAAGTCCCAAGACTACTGCCAAAGAGAGAAATCAACTTCTCAATTGAACTATTGTTAGGATTGACACTAGTATAAAAATCCCCATATCGGATGAGCACATTAGAACTAGTAGAGATGAAACTACAATTGAGGGAGATGTTGGACAAGGGGTACATCAAACCCAGTGTATCATACTAGGGAGTGCCTGTACTATTTTTCAAGAAGAAGGAAGGGACACTAATGCATTGTATCGATCACAAACAACTCAATAAAGCTACAATCAAGAATAGATATCCCCTACTGAGGATTGATGATTTATTTGACCGGATAAGAGGAGAAACGATATTTTCAAAGGTTGATTTGATATTCGGGTACCATTAGGTATGCATCAAGGATGAAAACATTCATAAAACTATGTTTTGAACCATATATGGAAATTATGAGTTCATGGTGGTGCTGTTTGGGATCACCAATGCCCAAACAACATTAATGTGATTGATGAATAATGTTCTAAGTCCACACAGAGAAATTCATGCTCATTTTCAGAGATGATATACTGGTCTATTAAAAGATCAAGGAGGAGCATGAGAAGCATCTGGAAGCAGTATTGCAAGTGCTAAGAGAGCACAAAATTTATGCTAAACTAAAAAAATGTGAGTTTTCTAGTCACAAGTTCAATACTTGGGGCACATTGCCTCTGAGGAAGGAGTAGTGGTATATCCAGAGAATATCAAAGCCATTATGGAATGGAATACTCAGAATGTGATGGAAATTAGGTCTTTCATGGGTTTGGTATGTTATTACCGAAGATTCATTTAAAACTTCTCAAATATTGGAAACCCAATCATAACATTGCGAATAAAAGGAATTAAATTCCAATGAACATCAGAATGTAAACCAACTTTGAGAAATTGAAATATTTTCTCACACATGCAACTATATTGAGGATAGCATATTTGGAGAGAGACTTCGTGGTGTGAATGGATGCCTGCAAGGAGTGGCTCGATGGGGGCCTGATGTAAAAAGGTAAAGTGATCTGCTATGAGTCTAGAAATTTGAAAGAATAAGAGCGGAACTATGTCACCCATGATATGGAACTAGTAGCAATAGTCCATGCATTAAATATGTGGAGGCATTGCCGCCTTGGGAGGAATTTATATTCATGTTAGATCATGGAGGGATGAGGTACTTGTTCGATCAACCCAAGCTAAATTCCAGACATGAAAAATGGTTAGATTTGTGAGTTTGATTTTGAAATCAAATACATCAAAGGAAATGAAAATAAGGTAGTTGATGCACTCAATAGAAGGCTACAAGTATCTCATGTAACAACTATAAGTTTTTGTGAAATTAATATTCAAGAAAATATTAAGGAGATGGAGCAACAATATGGGTGATATAAACAAGTGAAAGAATGATTGCAACAAGAGCTAGAAGGGGTATTGAGCAAGAACTACTCCCATATGGAGGATGTGCAGCTAAAGGTCAAAGGCAGGTGGTATATACCTTATATGGGTGACTTGAAGAAGCTCATCTTGGATGAATTCCATAAGAGACCATATGTTGGTCACCCTGGTTATCAAAAAACGATAACAACTATGAAAAATACATATTATTGGTGAGGCATGAAAAGAGATGTGGTTGAATACATTGTCAAATGCTCAGAGTGCCAGCAAGTAAAGGTGGAATGTAAGCACCCAACGAGATTGCTATAGTCAATCCTCATTCTAGAATGGAAGTGAGAAGGCATCTCAATGGAATTCATTACTGGGTTGCCAAGGACAGCTAGGAAACATGATTCCATAATGGTGGTGGTGGATAAGTTGAGCAAGGTAGCTCACTTTATAATTGTTAAACCCACTAATAAGGCAAGTGACATTTCCCATATTTTTATAAAGAAAATAATGATATTGCATGGTGTACCTAAAAAGAATAACCTCTGATAGGAATGTGAAGTTCACCTCCAAGTTTTGGAAGGAATTATTCATTGGCTTTGGGACAAAGTTGGTATTTATAACAATGTATCATCCTATTGTAGGGAAAATCCAACACCCCCCATTCTTGACTTATTTACTTCAAATAATGGGGACCATTTCCATTAATTTTTGGCTAAAACACCTTTAATGATTTTCATTTAGTTAATTGTCCCACAATTTTTCCATTTTTATGTTTTCATCGGATTTCTATTTTGATTGTTTCATTGAATTCGAATTTTAGCAAGCTTTCTATTGATACTTATTTTGCCTTATTTGGTTATCCAGTTTGAAAATGAAACTCTTTTGAAGTTTGATCATTTTGTTGCATGGCTTAAAAAATGTACGAAATGTATCATATTTTAATTTTTGTAATTAAAATAGTAATTCATTGTAAATATTAACTCCTAGTTAATTTTTACTAATTTTTTCCTTTTTCACTAATGATCCTACAAAATGACCCAGCCAAATTGTGGAACAGTTAAAAAACATGTTTTTGGGATCTCAGTAATTTATTCCAGTTTCTAATTTTAAAAGAAATTACCAAACCCGAAATCTGAAAATTACAAAATAGTTATAGTTCAATTTATCGAATTGTTAATTACCAAAATGATTGTAGTTTATAATAGGAAAATCCCATAAATGAGCCCCACTTCACCTTGCCTCCTCCCATAGAACTCTTAATAAACTCCTTCGATCTCCCATATGTCTTATTGTTTTGGACCCAATGTAAAATTTAAAAAGAATTTTAATAGACTTATCGAGTCCACTCAAGATCGGAGCTTCCCAATATCGCAAAATATTAGTGTACATTTTGAAACTTGCAATTTCATCGTCGATATAAGTTTTATGTGATTGTCTATTTTAATTTTATCATAAGTTTTTGTTTTACACTCCTATTCCTATTCGCCTTATGACTCCCCGCCTAAGTCATGGTAACCTCACCCTCCACCTCACGTAAACTCCCTCCTCCATTTTCATGGCACGTGAAATTTTTTTTAGGTTATAAGTTTTGGATTAGTTTAAATATACTAGCATTTTCACTACACCGTGAAAAGAAACGCCAAACCGTGAAAAGAAACGTCGAAGCAGTGCAACATGTTCCCAAATGTAATCATAACAATCCGTTTTTCTCAAGGAGTTAGCAATTCGTCTTTCTTCAAGGAGTTACGGCTTCTGTGAGATAATACGTGTCATCTAACATGTATTGCAGGTGAGTTTGATGCAATTTGGAATCAGATTGAATGCTATCATTTTGCCATTTTGCCATAAAACTAATGAAATTTCTAATGCTCTTGCAGAACACGCAGTTGCCAGAATAGGGAAAATATGGTTATTTTCCATAATTTGTCTGCCTTGCAACCATTGCAAACTGTTTTATTTATTCAATTTAGTGATCCTCAGTAGCGATTTCCCTTTCTCCTTGCTGCAGGTATGATCTTTGACTGAATTTTTGACAAACAACAGAAAAACGAATTTGGAAGAAATTGCAAAAAAAAATGTCACGTTCCTGATTCCCGAAACAAAGGGTATCAAAACCTTTGAACTTCTTGGTTCAACGAATGTGGGATATTATCCCGGGCAACAAATTAAAAATAAAAAATAAAATCAATTTGAAAAATGCCATCCGACTTTCCGGCTGAGATCTCAACCAAACGAAGGTGAATTTCATGAATCTAAAACTTGGGGTTTTCTCTCAACGCCACCAATTAGGTTCACTAGGTTCACGTTTGAAATTTCGGCGGATTGTTATGCCAATTGGGAGAAAATCCGAGTTCTTACGGAGCCAAACACTTACTGATGCCCCAAAGATCCCAAATTGATATTTCCACAAGATTTTTAAAGGTTAGATCTGCCATTTTCGACCATTTTGGTTTGGTTTGTGATTGCAGGTGAGTCTGATGCAATTTGGAATCAGACTGAGTGCTATCATTTTGCCAGTTTTCCATAAAACTAATGAAATTTCTAATGCTCTTGCAGAACACGCAGTTGGCAGAATAGGGAAAATATGGTTATTTTTGATAATTTGTCTGCCCTTGCAACCATTGCAAATTGTTTTATTTATTCAATTTAGTGATCCTCAGTAGCGATTTCCCTTTCTCCTTGTTGCAAGTATGATCTTTGACTGAATTTTTGGCAAATAACAGAAAAAAGAATTTGGGTGAAATTGCCAAAAAAACGATCACGTTCCTGATTCCTGAAACAAAGGACAAATCCCTAGAAGAACTCTCACATGAAAATGATGAAGGGCTTTCCCAATTATCTGCGCGCAGGACTACGCCGATTGAATAGGGCCTTCCCAATTCGCTGAGCGTCGAAACCATAGCCGGGATCTACGTCGATTGAATAGGGCCTTCCCAATTCGCTGAGCACCGGAACCATAGCCGAGTTCTGCGCCATTTTCTTCGGAGAAATACTCGAAACTCCTGTTTGAAATTCTGATTCTTTTCTGAGAAGAAGAGTCTTCGGATCCGTCCCTCTGGTGCTTTGAAGGCAAGATGAATGTCATGTCCCGGTGGCGCTTTATTCCTTGCAGCTATTGATCAAGAGAGATCGTCATTGAACATAATGAACAGAATAATAGTAGCGTTCGAGTTTTTTTTTTTCGGTAAATAACGCAAAAGATGGAATAAAACACGGCAAAAATTCCAGAGACATTCTGAAAGGAATCTGTGAATTTATACCTTTCATCCGAGAGAGCAAAACCTAAATGTATCCATAAGGCTTCGCTCGCAAATCTCACAAGTATTGGTAACACCCTTGCCTGGCCTTGGCTGAGGTCTTTCGTTGAGGAAAACGATTCTTGCACTGTTGATAATGTAGGTCTACACACCTGTTATGTCCAAGACTTTCTGTATCTCTAAAACCCGTATCACATCATGGTAGGAGGACCGTCTTATCTGTAAACGCATTCATAATAAGAAATGTCAGAGACCTCCGTAATTAAATATTTTAGACCAGAATTTGAAAAAATAATTTGGCAAGAAGCCTATAGCTGAACAAAATTTTATAAAAAGACGACATTAAAGGCGGTCTATACCTGAACAAAATTTATAAAAAGACGACATTCAAGGCGGCCTATACTGAACAGAATTTAAAAGAATCGGCATTCAAGGCAGCCTATACCTGAACGGAATTTAACAGAATCGACATTCAAGGCGGCCTATACCTGCACAATGTGATGGTCCTTGTGGCGTGCTCGACAATAGGTGCACTACGCCGATTGAATAGGGCCTTCCCAATTCGCTGAGCGCCGAAACCATAGCTACGATCGCAGTCGGTTGCTACTGCTCTGTTTCTTTGTTTCTTTGCTGATAGCGATGTTGTTCATCCAGCACAGGCGAACGAGCTGAGCGAAGATATCGGAGGCGGATGCAGAAGAGAACGATCCAGATGAAATGGAGTAGGAAGCCTTCTTGAATACGCTCCTGGGACTGTCGCCAACTAACTTCAGCAAATAGCTAGGGACAGGTGGGTTTGGGACAGGTAGTTGACACTGTTCAAGATTTTGGCTGTGACGACGAATCTTAACAGTGTCCCGAACATAAATCCCACAATAGAACGTTTTTGGTGTAATTATATGTTTATTTATAATTAATAATAATATTATAATTTTAATATAATATAATTATATTTTAATCAATTTTTAAATTATTTTTTTAATTAATTAAATCATGTTTATAATTAATTTGTAATTAAATAATTCAATTTTATAATTACAATTAAATTAATACTAATTAATAAAAAAATGTAATTTAATTTAGGATTAGATTTTAATTAAAATTTCTTAGTTTTGGTCGAGGCAATAAATTTTCTACAATTTTCACATTTTTCATTCAACTTTGGAAGCTTGTAAGTTGAGTTTTATTTGGCCAAATGAGGCTCAGGGTGACTCGTTGGATAGATAAAATCATGGAGAATATTTATGAAGTGGTTTCATAATCATATTTAATCATTTAATGAATCTAAATTTCAGCAGAAGATCAAGCTCTGAATTTTTAAACAAAATTAATTTTTTGAGTTTAATTTTCTGTATTTTCCTTTGTTGGTAGCCTTTGTTGAGTACAGATCCATTCTTCTATGTTCCCCTTGACCAATTAGATCTTTAAAATATCAATGGAAAGCTCAGATTTTCTTTTATTTATTTATTTATTTAATTTTTTATTGGAGATCTCGGATTTGGCATTTTGATTTTAATTTGTATTTTGATTGGTTTTGGCAAGAAAACATTTGAAGAGATAGGGAAAAGAAAATTTCAATCAACGAGATGACTCCAACAATAGAAGAAAATGAATTTGGTCCAATAAAAATTGTTGGAGCAGAATTACTCTTCAACAACTCTTATATTTTGAATTCTTTTTGTAAATTATAAATAGTGATTTGTAGAATAAGAAAAGGGGACTTCTCTTCTCTACAATTCTGGAATTCTTAAAAGCACTATCGTTATGGGGATTTAGAGTTGTAGGTGAGAGTAATTCAGGAGAAGAGGTAGAAGAATTTAGGAGCTCTTAAGTCTATTTGTAGAGGAGTTTCAGCGCTCATTTGCACTATTGTAGTGGGATTGAAGTTTTCTTTGGAGACAGAGATCGAGTTGTTGGCAGCGAGGGATTTTCACTACTATAATCATTTGAGGTTCTGTAACTTGATTCATATTCATAATGAAGGTTATTTCTATAATTATTGTATGGCACTATTGTTTGCATATATTATTGAAATAAATGTTTTAATTTTCAATTACATTTATGTTGTATGAGTTATTTGTTGGCTTTAACACTATTGTTAAATGTTAATTCTTACCCATTTAAAATTCTGATTAAGTTACCTTGCAGAATTAATAAAAAATGCATCTTGAAAACTAAAAATTGTATAAGAACAAACATTTATTTCTTTAGGTTGGCTAGCTGTCTAACAATTTAATTTTATAGATGTTTTTATTTTCTACATGCCATTTTATTTGAACTACTTCAGTATTATGACATAAATTTATCGTTCTTATACATATTTTTATTAGGGGTTAGATCTATTTACAGTTAAATGTTTGGTAACTACTTATTAGACATTTAGTTGTTTATATCTTCTTTAACAAATATTAGATCTCGTGAACTATTTCCCTGGTCTATTTCCTTTATCTAATTCCAATTCCTACATGCTTCTTTTCTAGTCAATTTAGCTTGCTCTCAATTGAGAGAAAGATTTTTATTTCCTTCAAACAAGATAAGGTAAGTGCATCATAGGTTAAATTTTTCATTTTAATTCTTGTTTATGCGTCTTAGAAGTCCTCTCATCAAAGAGAAAAAACTTAGTTGTGGTTTGGTTGAGCCCCAGATCAAGTTAAGGATCACTCTCTTACATGATTAGTAAGAGGGATGATCTGATGTCTCTTCTCTATTGGTAAGAAAAAGTCATACTTTAAGTCGGTAGAGATAAATAGAAGGCAATTGGACCTAGTTTAACCAGTTGGAACCACCATTCCAAACGGAAAAGGAGCTTATCTAAGGTCCAGACAGGGTGGTCTCCCTTATAATGTTGAGGAAGAGATTTTCGAGATTTAAACGCATCCTCAAAAGTATGGACATACTAAAAGGATAAACATAGTACTAGAAGACATGTTGAGGATGTATGTCATGCACCGGTTGAAGAGGTGGGAAAAGTTTCTACCTTTGATAGAGTTTTCCTATAATAATAGGTACCAAGAGACATTAAATATGAGATGTCCATTTGAGCTCTTTATGGCGGGAAATGAAACACTCCAATAAGTTGGTGTGATCCAATGAATAGGGTTCATGTCTTTATCATCAAGTTAGGGAATCCAATTTTACCATGTCATAATTACCAAGCTAATGAAGGTCAATCTAAATATCAGTCTTGTTTTTGCACCGCTATCATCATGGTTACCATTCTTGTTACAAAAATTATCAATAGTATCAAAGTGCTAACCTTATTTATGAAATCCATCATATCTAAGATGTGAGATGCTTTTCCAAATATCAAGTATACCAATATATGAAAAATCGATTTTTCTAAGTAGCTTCATGGAATCAAGAAATTCATCATTTCTAAGAGTTAAGATATTGGTTCAATACCAAGTGCACTATCTCATCATAAGTACCATGAATAAAACTTACTTCATATGCTTGCATGAGCCATATTTGAAGGTGATATTATCATTATACCTTAGAGCTTACCTTTCCATGCAACATTTCAGTTGAAACATAACATTGAAACAATACACCATATACACCTTGTACAATTCAGATACCTATGCACCTTCTTATTTTATATTGGCAACGGGAGCACTTTGTCAACTTCCTTGTCATGGGAAATTGTAGCTCTTTTCTTCCTTCACTATCCATATTTTCTTGCATCTCATATGATACTCAAGAATGATATAGTTATCACATATTATCATAAGGTTTTAAGTATCTAAATATTCACGTATACATTTAGGAAGTATAAGTAATAATCAAAAGAATAAACCCAAATAGGAATAGAATTATAAGGAGGTAACATAAATATAAAAGGTACTTATCTTTTAACAAAAGGAGATTAGCTCCCTCTTGAACCAACCTTCAAGAGTCATTACCATCTCTTATCCATATGAAAATGTTGCCTTCAATATTTCAACCAACTTTATCATCAACTAGGCCTAATAGAGACTATCCCATCTAGGGCTCCATCAAATATGTCACAAGTGTTTGAACATATCAATATTGATCATGCTAGAGTTTCTAGTTTGAATGTCTCAAACATTTTCCATAAACCAAGGTTTCTCCCAAACCCTAACCTCATACTATCCATCAAACCCTAAATACCACATTGCATAGGGTTTCCTTCAAACACTAGTATTCTTTTAGGTCTCCTCCATCTTCTCTTGCTTCCATCAAAGGTGTCTGCATAGGGATGATCTTCAATGACTTTTCTTCAGCTCAACTATGATATCATGTTCATTTTTCTTAGTGTTATATTGTTCTTTTCTTTGATAATTGCATTTCATTATTTCCATATTAAGTTCAACCCTTATCATCATAACATTATTCAGCAACATATGCAACTATATAGAAATAAAACATATCATCATCAATGAAGCGGAACATAAAGAGACAATAAAATAAAAGCATTCATACATAGAGACACTAGGATTGGCCAGATATCAGGTAAAAACCCAATATGGGGAAAACCATTTCAAGTTATTCTTATTATTAGATTGTCATTGAATGATTCAGCAAAAGAGAGTACAATGATCCATATCTTCAATCATAAAACTATCCAGCAAAATAAAATAATAAACATCCATATGATGAACCCAACCAAGAAAATAACCAAAACCATGCTTCATATGCCTGCGATCAACTATCACTATTTTTGGTCAACTTTCGAACATTGCAATCAACTGACGAAAGATTTATTCAACTGAAAACCAAAACCTTAGGTCCCAACCGCATGGAGAGATTGTTTTGCGTGCAACTGAAACCCTTCAACCACACGTATAGTCTTACATGCTTCTGGTTGTGACCTAAAACTTCTTATGGCATGCCTGCGGTATGAAACCAAAACCTTATCGCATGTGCGAGCTTCATACCCTACAATCTCGGATGTGTGCGAGTGAAATTTCCATGAACCATCTCATACCTGTGTGAGCCAAACCAAAGAAAGAAGAAGAATGATCATAATGATGATGTCCAAATGAGGTTGAGGTAACTTGTATATATAGCCTTCCAAGGGTGTCCAATTTTCTTTAGGGTCGACCTGATAAAATATGCACATGTGGGATTTAATTTAAAAATACACTTTCACTTACCCAAATTGAGTGCTTCAATAGTCAAATTGGTGCTCTCGAAAAGAGGAATCTCTTCCCATGGTTGGAATTTGTCACTGGGCTACCAAATTAATACTCCATCTCAACTAGGTCTAAATTCTAACTACAGCATGTAATCATCGCATGAATATTTCCATCAAATCATATTCAATCTCAAGAATCTTGTCATAAAATGTCATCACTACTCATTTTTGCTTATCTCTTCATCGTCTCTTCTCATATGTTGAACATTATCAAATCTAAAAGAAGAAGAATTTGATATCAGAGAGGAGCCTAAGCTACCACCCTCTATTCATTGGGGAGCCACTGCTACCACCCAAAATCATTTTCAGCGAGGAGCTAATTCTACAACCCGCATTAACATCAGAGAGCCTAGATCAATCTGGAACAACATCAGTGAGCACATATCAACTTGAAACCACATCGGAGAGCACATCTCAACCCAAAATCTCATTAGGGAGAAAACATCTTCTACCCCATATTGAGCAATAGGTGATATAGGGGAGCACATCTCAACCCATCCTATTGCACATTGATATTCCCAAAAATGACCCTCAAGAGTCATGTGGTAGAACACCTGCATAATAATCATCTTGTATTGTACACCTCCAAGTACACTCTCAACCTGTTTTCCAGATGGGGAGCGGTATTCCCAACAAGCCCAACTTGTGGGTATGATGTCAACTGGGGTATTTTTGGCTTGAGGGGTCCTAACCTAGGTTAAAATTTAAGCTTAACCAACAAAACCCTCTTACTACTGGCCCTTTTGGCAGTGACCTACTTGCGCAGGTCAAAGTCTCACCCGAAGCAGTATGGCGGGTGCTGGAACCAGGTTTCCACACCCTGAGAGAGAATTAAATGATGTGGGTGTCTATAGAAATAGTGGTCTGACCTTCGCAATAGGAATCCTAACCAAAAACCCTAACGAGACAGATCTAGGACAACTTACACAGGATATCTTGTGCGTGCACAGATAAAGGTCTCGCAATACTTTTAACAGACTTAGTAAGGAGATGTTTTGTTCTTATAGTAACATATCTATGCATTCAACATTCATATAAGACAGATAAGTAGTTACACAACCGATCCAAACACATATAATTCAGTAAATGGAAACAATACATAGAAATAGATCATAAAGCGGAATATTGATGAATTTGATACTCAGAATTATCCCAAATCAATCCTTTATTCATTCATAGTTGATAACATCCTTACAATACTTAAATTATACCTTCACACACATGAAATGGGGTCTGCACACAGCAGGACTAAGGTCTCCACACACATAGCCAACAGGAGCCTTCTATACCTAGACAACTTCACTTTACAACTCATAACACCATACCAAAACTTACCAAACTTAACTATTATCCCACTCGAGCTACACTTCTATTTATATCTTTAGCCTGTGCTCATCTATGGTCCACAAACTGTGGTTGCGACCCCTAGTTCTACCCTTTTTCCCATTACAACTCATGAGGGGCTTTGACCCGCCACAAATCCCCTTGACCTATCCATTGGTTAGCGTGCACAACTTAAAATTACAACAAATACTATATTTTTATCAAAATTGTGGTCTTAAGGGACCTCAATCCAACAAGCCCCCAACACAATATTGTGACTCGTCTCGAGTCACAGTGGTGTTGGGATATTCATCTTGTTCTGCAACTCCTCGATGGCAGCGAAAAAGGGCGCTAGGATGCTCGCGCTTTGATCAGTTGCACTTTGTGTTGTGTCCACCAATTTCTGCGAAGACAGCCCTTCTACGGCAAGATTGATGCTCTGATAAATTTGGTTCAAATTATTCACGGCAACGTCCAGATCCTGTGAAAGCTTCATCGCTTCATCGGCCCATGGATTCATGTGGTCCGTCACAATATTCTTCTTTCTTCGCACCTCCTCCACTTCATTGCAGAAGATATAGCTTGTCTGTAATCAAGCCACATTCTGATCAGGTACAAAAGTAGGAAGGGCCTCCTGAAGATCGTCGAATGCCTACTCCTTGGCGCGCAATTCCTGTGAAATATTCCTGACCAGTGGATCCGTTTGCACGGATGTCCACAGTCCCATAGTTTTCTCTATCAAGTCAGTTCCCTTGTCGACCGTGGCAGCTTTTATAGGTCAATTTTTGCATCATCCCCCAAGACCAATGAACTAGGATCTATCATCCCCTTATATTTCAGTTGATACATGCCCTAAGTGATTACATTTCATTCATGGCTTCTATTGTGATATTTACAAGGTTTGAAGTATATGTTATATCACCTATTGACTCACCAACACTCACCTGCAAGGGACTATCTGTGTTGCAGTGCCAAATCCTCCATTCAAGGGTGCACTGCAGTGTACTTCCTGACACTCAAGGGTGTGTTGGTCACCTGGGAGCGGAATTCTCATTGTTCCAGGAATCTCCACATGGACAGTGCCTTCTAGAAGATTCCATATATGTCAAACTTAGAATCCAAGTGTCCATATAACACCTCTAAACTTGGGAACATGTCTTTCCTATTATTAGAAATTAATTCATTGAGAAACTACCATCAGTTTCCCTATAAATTGAGCACTCATCCTAGTGCTATGGAAGGAAGAAATTTGGTAAAGTTAGGTTGTTGGATTCTCATTTGATAAGAGAGTGAAAGTATTGATATTTTTTTGGGATAATTATGAATGTGATGAGGCTGGAACGAAGCTGGAGCAGGTTGACAACAAATCAGTCCATTGGTTGTAATCTTCCCCTTCTACTCTTTAATAAAGATTGTTGTTCATTTTCCCATACATATGTCTCTATTTCTTATGCAATGTATTCTTGAATGATGTATGTATTTCATATCTAATCGATTTGATTTGAGTAAGATAAGTAGATATTTGTATATTGCATGTTGTTTGTTTTTCTCTATATGTGTTTGCAGTAATCGATCTAGCGACTTGGGTTGGATTGATAGTGACGAAAACAATGACAGAAGGAGAAGGAGAAGCGATTCAATCACAAGTAGGATCATTTACCATTCTGTATATCTACTTGTCTTAGAGAAAGTGATAGTTATTATTTCCTTTGTTGTTCTAAGTTAAAAACACCACACTTAGGGAATTTGGTTTATCTGTGGATCACAATTTTGCATAACAGTGGCAATACTCTCTGAATCTTCCTTAACTAAGGCCGCCTGCCTCACGTGCACTTCTGGGGGAGTTTCTAGCTGCAGCTTGGCTTGTCACACCGCAATCTGTTGCTCGAACTTCGCCTTCACTGGAACCTTTTTTTGGCTTGAGGGGTCCTGACCCAGGTTCAAAGTTAAGCTTAACCAATAAAACCCTCTTACTATTGGCCCTTTTGGCAATGACCTACTTGCACAGGTCAAAGTCTCACCCGAAGCAGTATGGGTGGGGTGCTAGAACTAGGTTTCCACACCCTGAGAGAGAATTAAATGATGTGGGTGTCTATAACAATAGTGGTATGACCTTCGCAACAGGAATCCTAACCATAAACCCTAACTAGGCAGATCTAGGTCAAGTTATGCAGGCTATCATGCGCGTGCACAGAAAAGTTCTTGCAATCCCTTTAACAGACTTAGTAAGGATATATTTCATTCTTATAATAATATATCTATGCATTCAACATTCATATAAGACAGATAAGTAGTTACGCAACTGATACAAACACATATAATGCAGTAAACAGAAAAAATACACAGAAACATATCATAAAGCGGAATAATTATGCATTTGATACTCGGAATTATCCCAAAACAATCCTTTATTTAGTCATATTTCATAACATCCTTACAATACTTCAGTTATACCCGCGCACACATCCAGCGAGGTTAACACACAGCAGGACTAAAGTCTTCGTGCACACAGCCAGAAACAACCTTCTATACCTAGACAAATTCGCTTTACAACTCAGAACATCATACGAAAACTTACCAAACTTAACTAATATTCGACTAGATCTACACTTCAATTTATATCTTTAGCTTGCGCTCATCTAAGGTCTACAAACTCTGGCTTGTGACCCCTAGTTCTACCCTTTTTCCCATTACAACTCATGAGGGGCCTTGACCCGCCCCAAAGCCCCTTTACCTGTGCATTTCTTAGCATGCACAACTTAAACCTACAAAAAATATTAAATTTTTATCAAAATTGTGGTCCTAAGGGACCCCTCTCCAATAGGTATACTATGCATAGATTAACATAAGGGGAGATACCCGACTTCTCAAAATGGATAAGGATCACACACACCCTATAGATGAAATATAGGGTAGACTCATTTATGACCCTATTTTCTATAGATACCTCAACCCCAAGAGCCTTCCATCTCAATTCCTCACCCTGGAAGCTCAAACAGGGGGAAGAGTTGGCTCAGTGTTCTCGATTAGTCCTACTCTTTGTAGCTTAGAAACATATCATCGTGCTCATATCTAGTATCGTATTAATCATCATGTATGAATAGTAGCAGTCTCTTGTTAATACAAGACTTAAATTCAAATATTATATTAGAACAAATATATATATCACAAAAATGATACCTTATTCATCCTCCCTCTCATCGAGGCATCAACCACAAGCCTAAGCTTGTCTTGTACAATAGCACCGATTGAAGATATCTCGATTTGAAATATATATGTGATTCTCTTCCAGTTAGATCCCATCCATTATTATCACAATTTATATTTTTCATATCCATATATGCTCAAACAAATATCCAAAAGAGCTTCTTCAACCTTCCTCATAACTAGTCAACATCGTACTCAACCTCGGTCGTGTTTAAAGCTATGGACTTCTCATCCAAAAAATAGCATGACATATCTCATACTAAGGCAACACCCAGATGCACTCATCTTATCGATAACAATCCCAAAAAACATCAATACATCCATGCAATCACATATTGTAGGAAGAATATCTTAGACCAAAAATAGATCGTTCCATGCAAATATCTCGAAGGGTGCTCGACGACAACTCAATGTGTATGAAGTAGCTCAATCAGATTTTATGCAAAACACACACACACACACACACACACACACACACATATATGGAGGGGTGTTCACATGGAACATCAATTATTCAATCAACTATTGGTTTTCAATTCATGTTCAACAATATCTCTTCATAACTTCTTGAAATTTAATCAGAGTGTCTAAAAATTCACATTTTTGTTTTCTTTAATAACTTCACAATATATATTTTCTTTTCCCAACTTTAGAATGTAATTCATCATTCCATGATTCTTCATTTCGAACTTTAGAGGCCATCTTCTTCTTACTTTGATCATCAAAGGCTCATTACATGTCAAGAATAGACCATCAACATATAAAACCAAAATCAAAGTTATACCTTGGACCACTTTTGAAGTAGAGGTTTGGATTGGCACATCTTCCTAGCTTCACAATATAACTGTCAATGTGGACATATCAAGCCCGAGAATCTTGCTTCCTGTAATGCTTTCTGCAAACATAACATTGATCAAACCAATATGTTTAGCCTTACACAAATAAATATTGTACAATCAAATAAACTAAGTCATATTATCAATCTTTATATGCCAGATCAAAAATAATATCAAAATCATAAAAGTTTCTTCCAATATCCCTGTGACAAACTTTTCGAACCAAATGTCAGGTAGATCTCATATCAAATTACAAAGTCATGACTTCATCTATTTTCATGTAAACAATTTGTTATAAAATTTCATCAGGACATCCTTGTTAGCATAAATTATCAATAAATATGAATGGATATATCATGGACAAGTCATATAAGTTTCATGCATATACCAATAATGAGTCATATAAGTTTCATCCATTCATTGTGAGATTACCAAATAATAAATCAGAATTGTTTATACTTCAACCAATGTGCCAAATCTAATGAAGCCAATACAAAATCAATGTCAATAGTAATCACTAAAAGTAGTTATGCCCACATAGCACTACCATTAAGGCAAATCAAAACCATAATTTGTTATCATAGCGAGTTCAATCAATCCATAACCCAAGACATATGTAAGATTTATCAAGCATAAATTCAAATTTCTAAAGCATCATCAATCATCCAAGCCAACATGCCAAATCTTGTCAAATCCTTGCAATTCTTATCAAATACTGTCATACACTAGCTTCAATGTTTAAATCAAAATGACATATTGAAATTCATATTTTGGCCACCTGCAAGAAAAAAATTTAGTCAACACATTCACATCCTCTATAATAAGTCAAACATTCAAAACTTCCCCGCTCATAGAAATTTCTATTGTCTGCTCCATATCTGTAGGACTGTCATACTCTTGGTGCATTCCTGATTTTATGTATAAAGCTTTAGTTTTTGTGACCTACAGGCATAACCGCACCCATAGTATTTATTTCTTATGGTTTTGAGGCTTATAATTGCACTAATAAGCTTAATTCCATGCGGTTGTGAGGCTTATAACTGCACTAATAAGCTTACTTCCATGCGGTTTGGGCTTAAACTAAGGGAAACCCTCTTTTCTCAGACTATAACTTGTTGCAAACTATCAACATCATATATTTAATCTATTCATGTCCATAAATCATACTTCAACAATAAAGAATTTATTACACATTTAATGCAAATGAAAATAGGTGTAGGGATCTTATGAGGAGTTTCTCCCTCTTAATGAGTATCCACTTCAGTCATCATTATTCAAGTTATCAACCTATCTATCATAATGCTATCATGCACTAGCAGAATTTTTAGATCATGAAATCAAACTATATCAGGTTCTAAAACATATATCCATTATGGTGATAATACGTTAGCATCAGCTAATTCATCATCACATATGAACATGACATAATTTTGTTTTATCAAAAGTTAGAGTCATGTGATTGGGGCAGATGATAGGTGTATCATTATACTTAAAATATTCTAATTACTACATTACTTCTTTATCATCAAGTTACGGCATCCAATTTTACCATGTCATAATTACCAAGCTAACCAAGGTCAATATGAATATCAATCTTGTTGTTACACTTATATCTTAATTGTTATCATGCTTGTTATA